>BQNB010120720.1:0-20585 GCA_026074375.1 Tanacetum coccineum | reverse complement strand
GGCCTTTTCTAGCTGAACCAAACGAACCCGCTGCGGTGCAAACCAAATGCACCCGCTGCGATGCTAAAACCAAACGAACCTTAACTGATTAAAAACTCGATGCACTCTCGGTGAGGATATAACTATCTAACGCACCCTTATCACTGAAAACCCAACAAACACTCCCTTTTTGCTGTGACAACAAACCAAACGCACCCTAACTGATACAAGCCAAACCAAACGCACCCCATATGGTGCTATAAACTCACAACCAAACCGTACCCTCTTCGGTGCATATGAACACCAAGCGCACCCGTTGGAGTTATGACAACCACACGCACCCTGTTGGGTGACTGAGGCTCAAGCCAACGCACTCCGGCAGTGACTGGCCCGAAACCCTACACACCCGGTTGGTGATTCTGTCAAACCAACGCCCCCTTTGTGGTGTGTATTAAAAACCACACGCACACTATGGTGCCGCCATAAACCCACGCACCCGTTTTATGAAGTGAGGTCGATGGTGGTGTTAAGATGGTGATGGTGGTGAGGTGAAGATGGTGGCAGCGGCGGCTGAGACAGGCGGAGGGGGGGGGGGAGGCGCGTGACCGAGAGTGGTAGTGGGGATCGAGTAGATCGGAAGGAGTGGAGCATTTTTGGTCTTGATCGGGAAACTCGCCGAAAACTTTTCCGGCGGCGGTGGTGGTCGGAATCCGGCGGCGGCGCCGGTGGTGGGGCGGTGGCCGGATATATGAGAGAGAGGGAGAGTTATAAAAAAAGTGTGTGTATGTTTGAGATGGAATGAAATAAATGTTAGAAAATTTATATATATATTAAAAGAAGTGACAAGTTATAATAGTGTAGGGTTTAAATTGTAAATATTTAACGTAGTTTTTATAACTTTCGGTTCGGGACTCATTTGAGCGACCTAACGGACGATTCAACACACGAAACTTTCGCCATTGTTTTCTAAATCATTTTTCTGATAAAAATGAGTATTCACTCGACAAATTTTCGTAAACGTTTTATAAAATTTATTTAAAACATTTATTATCTACTTTGTGACTTGGTAAAAAAAAAGAAATTTTAACTCGGATATTCGCGTTATCAACAACGCTTAAATAAGTAAGATATTAAATAATTTTATTTAATATTTTTATTAAATAAATAGTGATAATTAAAAATAAATTTAATTATTTTTGTGTGTCGGTACCCGTTGTGTGCAGTTTTCAAAACTTTGCGGGGCTGTTTTAGCCCTCTTCTGCTTGTTTTCAAGTCTCGGGTAAAACTAAAAAGTTGTCTGAAATATCGTTTTACATCAAATTGCTTTAGGGTCGGAGTCGTGAATACGCGATTTAGATGATCGTTCTTATAAGTCAAGCCAGACCCAAAAAGTCAACGATTGAAATAGTCATTCAAAAATTCGAAAATTCTCGGATGTTACAGTACCTACCCCTTAAAGAAATCTCGTCCCGAGATTTAATTTGTGTTATCCGATTGTGTGACCAAGGAAAGACTTAAGGTTTAGTAACTCGTTCTAAACAAGACGCTGATAACTTTATTCAGCAAAATTCGGTGTTTCCACACTTCTCAATCTACCAAAAATTTGGCTAGGTTTGTCCAGGATATCACAAAGAAAGAGATAGACTACCAGAAAGCGTAATATGACAGAAATAAAATCTCACTTGAGATATGATATCAAAGCGAGTAGACCTAAGTTAAACAATGATTGAAACCTAACTATTTGCCACGCAGCGGTGCCAAAAACTTAATGTGCGATCGTTGTAGGAATTCAACAAGTAGTTTTACAACTTCCTAGCTAGTGTACCTAACCATTGTAGTGTAGTATAGGCAAGACTCGATGGTTGTTATCGTTCTCTAGGGGAATAGGTTAGAAAGGCACGAACAGAATCTAACAAAGGTCTACGGGGTTGAGAGAAGATTCTTTTTGTATTTTTATATTTTTATAAAAGTAGGTAAATATCATGGGTTGAGAGGTTTGGTTTGGTTTTAATTAATTAAACTAATTAATATCTATACTACTAGTGATAACTCTATGGTAAACGAACGGATTTACTTAATCATAGCACTATCACTTTATTTTGCTTCTATAATCCCTGTGCTTTGTCACCTAATGGCTATTTTCTAAAGCCTAACGCAGCGCACATCATCAAAGAAGCACATTAAAAGGCATCAATAAACTAAAGTTACTGCAATCATAAGAAATACTAATAAATCTTGCCTTGCATGGTAAATAAAGAAGAAGAACAAGAATCTATCACAAAACACATAGATGTATTAAGTGATAAGGGATAAATGAACTTCACTTGATCAAATCATGTAGTTAAGGCTGTTACAAGAAGGTTTTGACACCCTAAAAATAAGCCCAAAGGCTGCTAAAATCGTCTTCTAAAACTAGGGTTCGTGTCCCTAAAGTTACACACTAAAAACCCTAAAAACAAGTTTGTATATACAGAGATCAGACCGCGATGGCGTCACAAAATTCTTGACGCCGTTGCTTCGATGAAGCTTTTAGGGTTTCATTTGAGGCGGCTACATTCTGACGCCGTTGTGATATTCCTGACGCCGTATTGATCAAGTTCTGACGCCGTCGCAAGAGTTGGCGGTGCTGTCTCCACCGTCTGAATGATGATTTCTTCAAGAGATTTGGTATAGAGTCGTAGTCTTGCTCCACGAAGCATTCTCTCCAAAAAGCCCATAGACACCCTTTATTCATCTTACCCAAAAGCCCCAAAGTGCTTAAAATATCGACAACAACGCAGAACCTATTAAGCACTTCAATCTACGCGCATATTTTCGCCATGACTATTAGAGGGACCCATATGGTTCTAACAATGACTTCCAACGCGCAAAGTGTATCTCAAATGACAACCTAGTCGTGAGCGCGCGCAATCAGCTTGTTTCTTCAATGAGCATCTCCACGTACAATTGATCAATCAACTATGGCGAAACATAGTCTCAGCACCAAACTGAGAAGATGTCTGACAACATTATTTTGCTAAAACACCAAGTTTTTTTCATGATTGACATGACGATTGACATGCGCGAAATTGTCGTTAGGACTATCACAAACATAGGTTCTATTCTCCTCTGGAGTACTGTATAATATATATCATACAAATTTTGAGATTCTATGTATCAGGCACTCATACGATGATTGTTACCTCTTTCTACAGTCTGCCGTGAGAGACATTACTTCCAACAAGATAGTATCTCTCACACACAACAACGAGCAATTCCATAGATGGATACATAATCCCACATGGCTCTTCAGCTTGTTTTGGCTCTGTCGCACATATCAAACCACTCATCTTTTTGCTTTTAGTTTAGTCTGCTAAAACTCTCTTCATATGACATTCTAGAGTGGATTTTGACTTATAATTTCTTTATCCACCACTCTAATTCCGAGACTACAGTACACTTCCTCTAGACTTCGTAATCATTAGATTATATTTGGTTAATGGTAGAAAGATACTTTAAATTTGTATCAACTTTTTTGTTTGAAGTACTGTAAAATAAAAGATGATCTTACTAAAAATGACAACGTTTTTGTACTAATATGTTAACAGTTCAGTATTAATTCTGTTTGTATCCGAATCGTATAATATGCAGGTGTGGTATAATGATGTTCTATCATATCATCTGCAAAGTAAATGATAGATATTTCAGGAGTTTTGATGAGTTACAGTTTACATTGAATTCATGACAGTGTGATTATTCATATCTAAAGTTCTCTAACTCTTTAATTGTTGCTATAGCAAATGTGAGTGTGCGCAATGTAGGCAACGAGTCTCACGTTATGTTATATATGGGTACTACATGGCATTGATGATTGGATTACATGTTGGGATATATCACTGGTATGTACGGTATACGACAAATTGTGTGAAATAAAGGAAAATATCTTATGGGTTATATAAACTCAAAAAGTTTTAATGGTGAGTGGTGAGAGTGAAAAAACCAGGAGAGAACATACATCATATTAAATATTTTTTTGAAAATTACTCTATTTTGTATATGTGTTATGTTGATGTATAAATAATGTGAGTTGTATATTATGTTTCAGTTGATTTTGTAAGTGTATTATTATAAAAGATTAAGTGAATCTGAAAAATGATGACTATAAAAAAAAGTTAAAATTTCTGAATTAATTTGGTGGGGAATAATTATGTACGGTCGAACATGTAATAATCAAACTCCACAAAAAATAGGGTCCGTTGTTATAAATGCATTGCGCCAAAGGATAGTGTGATTTCCCAAGAGAACGTTGTGACAAATAGTTTGGTGAAAATTAGTTTTTGTCATGTTCTCTTTCATTTTCGACCGTCCTTTATACACGGATATGCATCACTGACACCCGCTTTTTATTGGTTTGAAAATGTAACGTGGTCAGCTCCATACAAGAAATTACATGTGTTTCACTTTTTATAATTTCCATCTGTTACTTTAACGTCCTTTTTTTCTAGGTTTCCCATGTTGAGGACCCTACATTTTACGCAACGTTAGGTCTCATATTACGCAACCATGGTGAACTTTTAAATTTTCAGAAGCTAAGGCTGCAATCTGAGCCACAGGAGACCGCATAAGTAAGTATTAGGATTTTCTTGATAAGAGGCATTAGGATTAACCCATGTTTTAAACTTGTAATTGTTATGATGGTTATACACATCGCTTCTATATAACCTATCAGCCTCTCTCACTTCCCATAGCGACATCACATTACATCATGCACAGACATACACTAGTACAACACCATTTCCCGATAGCTTATCCTATATTACTCATGTTCTCATAATTTACCTGCTCTTCATACTCTATCTGGACACTATTAATAGAAAAGCAATTCACCACCCTTGAACAACAGCCAATCATCAACAGCGCCAAACACACATGACCCTCTAAGCTCGACCGATAGAAGATGACTGCACCTTTAGTTGACATTATTGTGTTAAACCCCAGTTAGCTCTATTGATACACACGGTTTGCTACCAGGATGCTCCTTAACCTTGAGAAGCGCTACAGTCTTTTTACGGAGCGTGGACATTGAAGATTAACTTGGTACTATTTATTTCCCGCGAAAGAATAGGGAAGTGACATCAAATCTATTACACTACCTCTCTCCATTCTGTTCTGAGTTCCAAATGATATCCACCGTTTTTATTTTGATCCCACCTCAAATCGGGTTCAACAAGATAGTACTGCATCTATCAATATCAAAGTCATGTACTATATCAGCTCAAGATGTAGCGGGTACGTGCGTAGCAGAGAACCACCCATGAGTTAGATAGCATACAGTTATAGTTAACACACAATATGAGAATTGTATGTGAGCGCGCGACATCTTCCACGAAGAGAAGCGTACGATTGATCTTGTAGAGTTGTATAATCGTCGTCCGAGTCTTTGGCTTAGCAACCAAACCATCGTAATATTCGTAAAAATAATAGCTAACCCTTCCACCCAAATTCACCAAACGTCACCACCCCTGACATACTGAGAGCGTCCATCTCGTTTCTGATTTATCGCACTAACTTGTATTATTTCCTATACACACCCTCACACCAGAATACTCCTTCTACACTACTCTCTATCTCTCTCTTAGACATATAGTCAAACTGAATATATCCTATGCACCTAGAGTGCGTGAGATAGGAGAATTAGGTTCTCAATCCTTAACCTAGACACTATGGGTAGAGGAGTATCTTCTTATATCATGGAATAAAAGTAACATAAGAGTTCCGCTATTAAAGTGGTTAATCTATTATGCTTATACATAACATATCAAACACACATTACATGTATACCAAAGGGAATGTGAAACACACAGTAACATCTCTCACATGTTAACACAGGTGACATAGAAATATGAGATTGTTCACAGTTGCATTTTATACACTTTCTATACAAGACAGGTGGTCTACATGTGGTTGGTGTATTGTGAGAAAGATTCATACTCTATAGTAGGAATATACCGTCAGAATGCTGTTATACATGTCTAGGTAGAAAAGCTCCCATTTAGGATTATATAGAAAAGCAAAGTCCCGAGCTGGTATAGAGGTTCCTTATGACACATCAGGAGTCTTATCATTTTTAACAACGATCTATATTTTCTCGCGCGAGTATCGTTTATAAAATAAAATCGTGTGTTAATATTATCACAAAAACGGAGTGAATAGTGAGGTACGTCTGGCGAGTATCTGGTATTCTAATGCAATCTGGGTAGATATGTGGCTATCTGTTTTAAAGTCTAATTCTGGAAATCATTTTGGGAAAAAGGAACGAGATTACACAACACCCAAAAAAAAGACACGTAGTAACATGTTGAGTTGAGGATCAATGAGAATCATCAAGACATGTAAATCAAGCATACTAGTTGACAAGAATAACAGTACACATAAAATCTAGGAGGAGTATATCGAGCAACCGTATTTCTCAGAACTTAGTGCGTGGTATTAGGGAAGTTTACAACTTCTGACTCTACAAAACTGTTTTGACTCCACAGGTTAATTTTCAAGAGTTTATTATATAATTACATATTCGATATTTTCTATAAATTATTTGATTATTGTATTGCGTTGTGAATTATAAAAGAATTAGATTGATTCATGTGCAATTGTAGATATATTTACTTAGAGCTAGAATACAGATGAATGATATGCGGTGGTCATATGTAATTGTTATATCATGGGATATGGTGATTATTTGTAGTCTGTGTCTGTACGTTGCAATGTTATAGTGGTATTGTATTGATAATACAATAGATTTCTACACATTACCAAGTGTTACGTCATTTTTGCGTGAAACATATACATTTGTAGCAGTATGAACGGCAGATTTGTACACATGAGTATCTTAGGTGTGGTATTTTGGTTTCAGCACTATGTTGTTGAATATATAATAGACGCTTGCTTTATTGAGATGGAAGACTTTGTGTATAGTATGGAAGTATTTAACATTTTGGTTTTATCAGGGTAATTCCGTGTACATTGTTTACACAGATTATGATTTTTGGTGGTTACTCGTGATTTGTTTTAGACATGATGAGGGATTAAGGGAGTATGATGTGAGGTACGGTTAGGGACAGAAGATGTTTTCTACATGAGAGATGGGGCGGGCGTTAAGCGTTAGTTTTCTTGTTGGGTTAGAGTTTGATTGCACTGGAAACACAGTGTGTGTAGTTTGGGAGTAGCAGGTATGGGACAGTATGGGTAAACATGTCGAGGTATCGTTATAAGTATGACATAGAGGGCATATTGACAGACATACGCAACTATAAGTTCAGAGGTCTTTTATCGATTCAAGTGGTTATAAGGGATATCGCATTGGAGTGTTATATGTCGAGGCGTAAATTGTTGGTTGATGAAAGGAGTAGATAACGATGACACATACGTGTTTTGGTTGAGGTGGACTTTCGGGGTTCTACACTCTTAGGGGGGCGTTTTTGGTTGTGACGTGAGTATTTGGTAGGTAGTGTGTTGTGGATTTGTTGGTGATTGAGGTGGAATTGATGCATATATGAATTTATCGTATCGTTTATGTTTGGTGAGGTACATAGTGGGCGGTAGCAGTCACAACTATCTTATTGAATGGGCTAGGTTTAAGAAGTTTATGCAGTGGGGGCACTTCTCTCTAACATATTTAGGGGTGTTGATTGATATTAGAAATGTGGATTTGGGTTATGTTTAGTTTGAGATTGATGGCTTGTTAATGTTATTTTTTTTGGTGTGGTGTTTTGTTTGTAATTATTAGTATTTATAGCGTTAGATTACCAACTTTATTATTTAGGTTCTATCTTGTTTTCATTAAGAATGGGAAGGAATGTGTCTTGATATTATTATTTTCTTAACAATATACACAAATACTTGACCAGATTTCTGTTAATAAGTATAATAAATTTACATTTTAATCTATACTCTCTTTTTAATATTCTAAGAATACATTGTATGAGTAGTGACAACAACACTTATTATTCTTTTGTTCTAGAAGGGTTATTAAGGATTTTGGAGTTTCAGCGTTTACAATGGTGTGTGCTACAGTTTCACTATCATTGACATAAATGAGTATGTAGATATGGGGTAATACTGCAATGGTAACATTGTAAGTGTTGGATTAAGTGTTATGGAGGGTGATGTGTTGGGATTATTAGGAACTTGAGATGCAAACATAATATTGTTTATGTTGTTTAGTTGTTAGAGGGTGATTCACTGTAATAGAGTAATTGACACTAGGTTAATATGAGGATGGGCACTTGTGGAAGGCGTTTGGTGGGGGGAATCTGTTTTTATTGAATAATGCTCTATAGGGGAGTGGTTGGATCAGATTACACGCAGTGTGATATGAGAGTAGGTAAGTGGTTGTTGTGCTATATATGGTTACATAACTTTGAGGGATTGTATTCTGGAACGAGTGTAAGCTAAGTATGTGATTACATAGTAACATTTCTGTTTTAGTGTACAGACATTGATAGTATTAGTAGTGAGTGGGAGTTAGTGGGGGTATTATGACATATTGAAGAGTTTTATTATGTTGTGGGGATTGGATTGTTTAGTTGTTAAGAGTGTTTATGTGTTAAGAGGTGAAGTGGGTTGTGTGGGGGGATAGTATTGTGTTATTTTGGTCTATGTTTAAGTGTTAGGGTGAGAAGTTTAAAGTTGTGGGGGGTGGGTTATATGTATTTGTGTTGGGTGTTGATGATTAGTTATGTTAATGGTTGTGTTATATATGAGGTTGTGGAGGGTTAAGGGTTTTGTTGGGAATAGTTTGGAAGGTTTGATGTGGTATTGGAGGTTTGATAGTGTGAATTTTTTTGGAGGGGTAATGAAGGGGGAAGTTTGTTGTGGTTTATTAGTGAGTGGTATTGGGTATTGATTGGAATTTTGATTAGTATGTTAAGTTTAATGTTGAGGGAGATGGGATGTTTGGGATGTTTTATTAATTTTTTAAGGTTTTAATGTAAAGGGTGAGTGGGGGGGTGAAGGGATTTTAAGATTAAAAGTAAGATTTTTTGGGGGTTGTTAGATTTAGTATTAGTGTTTGTGATATTGAATGATGGTGATAAGGATGTGTTTTATTATTGGGATTGGGGGGGGGGGGGGGGGGGGGGGGGGGGGGGGGGGGGGGGGGGGGGGGGGGTCTATTATTGTTGGGTTTGATTTGTTTAAAGTTTAGATAAAGTTTTGGATTTGATTGGTAAATGGGTTAATGGGGATAAGGGGTTGAGAGTTGATTAGTTGAATTTATTGGAGTGGGGTTTGAGAAGGTTGTGTTGAGTATTGAATGTTTATTGTGATAGTTGATTTTGATATTGTTTTGAGGTAGAGGTATTTTAGGGTGAAGGGAAAGTTGTGTTAAAGATTAAGTGGGGATGGGGTGGAATAACAACAATTGGTGGTTTAGAGTTAATATTTGAGTTTTAGTTGTTAGAGTTTATTGTAGGTATGTGAAAGTTTATTTATTGGATTTAATTCTTATGGGGTTTGTGTTTAGGTTGCGATTTGTTATTAAATTTTAGCAGGTTAATGGAGTTAAAGGTATCGGTGGATGTAGGGGGTGGGGTAAATGGGGGTTGGTTTGGGATGAATTGATAATGGTTGTATTTGATTATTGAAGGAAAGATGTTAGTTAAATTGATTAGGTTTGAATGTGAGTGGATCAGTTTTGTTATGAATATTAATAAAAGGGTAAGATTTGGATGGAAAGAGGATTAATATTGTGATTGATATAATGGAGTGAGTGGGGGTGGGGGGATGATTATATGAAGTGAGGAGAATATGATTAAGAGTGAGGTGAATATTGATATTAAGAGTTGAGATATAAGTCAATTGGAAAACTGGGATAGTGTTTGAATACATAAATCAAGGAGGACAACAAAAGTTATTTTATAAATCATACAAAATATTTTTATATATTTAAACCAAATTAGAAGATAATATAGAAAGAGTTATTAGATGGTAAAAAGAAAAATATTTATAGAGGAATAATGATTTGAAGAATTGAAAGCATAGGAAGAAGATATATATAGCGAAAGAGTGTATTGGAGTAAATGTAGTAAAGGTTTATATCTTTTAGTTTATAATTGATATTAAAATGGTTATATATTATTATTAATTAATAATTTAGTTAAATTTAATACTATTTTGACATGAATGTTATCGATGTTAAGAGAGTTTTCTAAAAATTCTTGAGTTTTTACATTTTGATCCAAACAATAAAACATAAACCCTAATTCTATGTTATTTTATTTAATCTAAATGTTATAAAATGGTAAAATATTGTAATAATCTATCTAAATAAACAGTTAAGATATACAACTTATTGACTCTATCTTGAAAGAATTTGAAATAAAAAACCTAACGCGTTTCGTTTAAAACCCACTAAATTTGACCCCATTTTGATTTCTAGCTTAAAGAAATCGTTATTTTAAACTTTGTTACGTAAATCTTTATAGTATTTGCTTATTAAATAATCTATAACCCGTAAATTACTTTCATATTGAAAAATATCCATTAATAATGGATTTCTTGGATAAAAAAAATGATACATTTTTCATGCAAGGGGTATATATCGTAACTTTCTGAAACTTATAACAAAAGGGACTGAAAATGTCATTTTATCAAAGTTAAAAATATAGGGGTCTATTATATCACTTTACAAAATACAAGGTTTACTTTATACATCTTTTAAACTAGAAGGATCAAACTTGTAAAAGTGAAAACTCCAAGGGTATATTTTGCCATTTTTCATTCTTAAGGGTATAAAATGTAACATTTTGAAAAAGTGTAGAAATGTGTTCAAAACCTTATAAGACATAACTTTAATTAACGCTTGACGTGCTTATCATTTCCAGTTATTAAGCAAGACACTTAAAACCGACTATGTTATAACTATTATATAATTCATCATTGATGTGCTTTTAAAAATCCTATCCCGAATCTATATCGTATTACAATACTAGGGAGCTTCATATTAAGGGGTTTCATCTTGGTATTATGTTCTGACTGAGTTGTTGGGTTTACGATTTAAAGTGCCCTAGCTCCTCAAACGTTTACTGAATGACCTCTGAATTATGATGGCCCGAACGGTGATACAATACTCCATAATAATTTAATCAAAGATATACATTATACTTTATAATGTAAAACATATTTAATCAAACTAAGACTCGACATATTATCCCAGGTTACGTGACGAAGCTGCTTTCTTTCAATCGATATTCTGAACTTTCCCGCCCGAATAGATAACATCGTACCACCATACGGACGCCCTTCACTTGATATACTTTTGCCATCAATCAGATTTCCTTATTCTGATAAGGTGAAGTTCATAGCCTCGCTTTTACTTATTTACATGCTTTATAAACCCCCGCGAGGGGGATACATGCTCAATTCTTTTTAATATACACAAGTACTTAAAACCGATATTGTAAAGTTCATAACCTCGCCTTTACTTATTTACATGTTTTATAAACCCGCAAGGGGGATACATACTTGTTTACAAACTCTTTTACATACTCATTTATTTTATAACAATGTGATTACTTTTCAAAGACTTAATGAGTTCATAGCCTCACTTTTAAATCTCTTATATTTTATAAACCCGTGAGGGGGATACATGCTTAAACCATGAATACAAGTGTTTTCTAAATGTATGCTATCCAGATATATTATTGCCTAAGTAGCTTCCAGTGCCATTATTTCCATATCATGAACCATTAATTGCTTAAACGCGTTAGCCGAAATGTTTGTGATAATCTATTAGGGGTAATGGCATCCCGTTTGTATAAACCCATACCATGGTGTAGAGCCAAACGCTACTATATTTGACCTAATGGTAACCTTGGTAAGTTACCTTTTTCCATGGGACATTTATTCTCAACTAATGTCAACTAAAACGGTGATTTTCCCTGTTAACGTATTGGTGTCATGAGCTTAGGTGCAATAATAATGTTACCATTTTTCCATGATAATTGTATTCGTTGCAATTATTACCATTATGATGACTTGCATTCAACTGCTCTCCATAATAATGCTATTCTCCATGATAATGCTGTTTTCCATAATAATACTATTTTCCATAATAATTATGCTCGTACAATTATTACACTATAATTTCTATTCAAAACTTTTATTTACCATAAACCTATGAATTCTCACACAACCTTGGTTGATCCTTTTTAGCATGTTTATCTTAGGCAATTGAGCAACTTATTGCATGGAGTGCATGGACTTGAAGATGAGCTAAAACTTGGTTTATTCATTCACATTTTATGTTTATAGATTTTGGACATGCCTTTGTAAAACTCTGATAAAAATATAATGATAACTATCTTTTCAAAATCATCTCTATTGATTCTTTATAGATTGTGACTTGTTGTAACTATGAGTAATACCCAACATAGGAGAGGTGTTATCTGTCGGGGGGGGGGGGGGGGGGGGGGGGGGGGAGGGTGGGGGGGGGGGGGGGGGGGGGGGGGGGGGGGGGGGGGGGGTTTTCTTATGGGGGGGGGGGAGACAAATCTTTTAAGCAGGGGGCCAACAAATATAATATCTAAATAATAACATAATAAGAAGGGGGGGGGGGGGGGGTTTAGTACATATATTAAAAATAAAGGAAATTAACCTTATTCGAAAAAAAGAAAAAGTTCCTAGAATAGAGAGTAAAAAGTATGACAGGCCAGGAAAAAAAAGATGCAACCACCGGATAATCGGTCAGATTCGGCTAGACCCCGGATATATCCTGTTTAAAATCCTATAAGGCCCGGCCGATCAACTACAAGGTAGGAGAAAAACCTTCGCCGCTGAGTAGGAAAATCTCTTGAATTGAACACATCAAAATGAAGGAAATTGGCTGTACTCTACTTTGGTGGCAGAAACTGTAAAAAACACTGTCATTACGGTCCTGCTTCAACGACTCACAGCGTCAAGCCACCAAGGATGTCAGAGTCATCTATATTCTTAATGTTATGCGTATCATTAGTGAGTCCACTGCTGTTGCCATTGCTTATGGTCTTGACAAGAAGGCTACGAGCGTTGGTGGGTATCACTGGTAACCTCATAGCTCTTAGAAGGTTTAGGACATCTTGTGAAAGAGCAAAGAGAACCCTTTCATTAGCTGCCGAAACCACTAGTAAAATCGACGGTCTACATGAATGTGCTGACTTTTACTCCACCATCACCCGTGCTAGATTCGAGGAATTGAACATGGATTTGTTCAGAAAGTGTATGTTGCCAGTTGAGAGGTGTTTGAGAGATTATTTCTGTTGATGTCAATGTAACGTGTGACAATCGAATTTAGATATTTCTTTTTCGCACAGTTACCACCCCGAGCTAGTGTTTTCGCACAATTTCTAGCATATCAAAATAATAAAACAAAAATAATCTTACAAAATAATTCCACCATATTAGCATCAATCTAAAGGATAGGGATTGAGCGAATAAAGGAAATGACGAAGATCATGAAATCAATTTCTTTTTCTTTCGACTACAAGTCTACCAAATCAAAACATTAAAAATAAATAAGCTTATAAAAAAATAAATATGTCTGCGCCCTGGTTAGACTAGCATTGAAGATTAGAAAAACCGCCCGAGAAAAGGCTAATTGATGTCCATGAGTTATTTCTCACGACAATACATAGGTATTATAAATACATTACAAAGAGGATTAGCTTGAGCTCAAGATATAACTAAAATACAGCTACGAAATATAAATGTACAACTAATAATGAGACTAATCCTATAATCAAAAAACCAAATATAAGAAGACAAGTAAACTCACAAATATATCAAGCTAATAGTAATTGCTTTAGACTAACATTTATCCTCTAATACTCCCTCCACCCGCAGTCCGATCGGTATATCACGAAAGCTCGGACTGGAGATAAAATAAAACATTAATGCTATAACTATTTTATTGATGAAGATCTAGCACCGGATAGAAAACAAAAAATCTATCTTCCAATACTAGCATGATAACCAACTACACCCACTCAAATATGCTTGTTGAAATATAAATCACTTTTTATTTTTGGTAACCATGGGTTGCGACATTTTGAAGGTTCATGAACCGAAGACGGTTGTGAGAATTATAAATAACATGGGATAAGTGGTATCATCCCAGTTTAATTAATTAAGCTTCAATTTTGAGAGAGGATGGTTAGTTGGATTTTGATTGCTAGTTTTCCAAAGTCTTCTTGAAGACTTCTGGACCGAAGACGGTTGTGAGATTATATACATGGGATAGTGTGTATCTTCACTAATAATTAATGTTGCATATTTGGAGAGAGGATGATTAGCTGGATTTTGATCGCTTGTTTTCCAAAGTCTTCTTGAAGACTTATTGACCGAAGACGGTTGTGAGATTGTTGTGGGTGGTTTTCTTGCGGGTGTTAGTGAATTCTGATTTGCTTGTGGAGTTTGTAAATGAAACAGGAGTAACCATGAAAAAACATGAGGTCTATAAAGTTTTAATCCTTGTTTATAAAAGTACTAAAATGAGCCATAAACTTATATTCGGGTTGACTTCGATTTATGTGTTTTCAACACTATGGCCAAACATGTACAAGTTAGATAGAAATGGATTGGTGTAAATGTCGCACAAAGTGCATTTTAAAGTATGAAATCTCCTACATCATTTTATTCAACAATATTAGATCACTCAAGCAAACCTAACCCGCCAATATTAAAATCTCCTATACATTCTCATACAAATTAAAAATTTTGGACAGAAGATCAGTTGAATTTTGATCGCTAGTTTTCCAAAGTCTTCTTGAAGACTTCTTGACCGAAGACGGTTGTGAGATTGTTGTGGGTCGTTTTCTTGCGTGTGTTAGTGAATTCTGATTTGCTTGTGGAGTCTGCAAATGAAACAGGAGGTAAAAATGAAAACCAAAGAGTGTCTATAAAGTTTTAATCCTTGTTATTAAAGTACTATAATGAACCATTTACTTATAAACGAGTTGACTTCGATTATGTTTTCAACACTAATGAGCCAAACATGTACAAGCTTAGTTAGAAGGTAATGGTGTAAATGTCGCACAAAGTGCATTTTAAAGTATGAAATCCCCTACATCATTTTATTCAACAATATTAGATCACTCAAGCAAACCTAACCCGACAATATTAAAATCTCCTATACCATACTCAACACCTTAAAAATTTTGGACAGAAGGATGACTAGAAGTTGATCGCTATTTTTTTCCAAAGTCTTCTTGAAGACTATTTAGTGAATGTGATCGGAATTTGGCTTGAGGAGATCTTGACCGAAGACGATTGTGAGATTGTTGTGGGTGGTTTTCTTGCGGGTGTTAGTGAATTCTGATTTGTTTGTAGAGTCTGCAAATGAAACAGGAGTAACCATGAAAACACATGAGGTCTATAAAGTTTTAATCCTTGTTATTAAAGTACTATAATGAACCATTTACTTTTAAATGGGTTGACTTTGATTATATACATCACAAATTGGGCCCAAACATGTACAAGCTTAGTTAAAGGTAATGGTGTAAATGTCGCACAAAGTGCATTTTAAAGTAATGAAATCTCCTACATCATTTTATTCAACAATATTAGATCACTCAAGCAAAACCTAACCCGCTCAAATTAAAATCTCCAATACATTCCCTCATACAAATTAGAAAATTTTTTGGACAGAGATAGTAGCTTGTGATTAGATCGCTATTTTCCAAAAGTCACTTTAAAGACTTCTTGACCAGAAGACCGGTTGTGTGAGATTGTGTGTGGGTGGTTTGTGATGGTAGAGGCCTATGGGTTTTACCCCTTGCGGGTGTTACTGAATTCTGATTTGCTTGTGGAGTCTGCAAATGAAACAGGAGTAACCATGAAAATAAACGAGGTCTATAAAGTTTTAATCCTTGTTATTAAAGTACTATAATGAACCATTTACTTATAAACGGGTTGACTTCGATTATGTTTTCAACACTAATGGGCCAAACATGTACAAGCTTAGTTAGAAGGTAATAGTGTAAATGTCGCACAAAGTGCATTTTAAAGTATGAAATCTCCTACATCATTTTATTCAAAAATATTAGATCACTCAAGCAAACCTAACCCGACAATATTAAAATCTCCTATACATTCTCATATAAATTAAAAATTTTGGACAGAAGATCAGCTGGATTTTGATCGCTAGTTTTCCAAACCAAAGTCTTCTTGACCGAAGACGGTTGTGAGATTGTTGTGGGTGGTTTTCTTGCTGGTGTTAGTGAATTCTGATTTGCTTGTGGAGTCTGCAAATGAAACCGGAGTAACCATGAAAACACATGAGGTCTATAAAGTTTTAATCCTTGTTATTAAAGTACTATAATGAACCATTTACTTATAAACGGGATGACTTCGATTATGTTTTCAACATTAATGGGCCAAACATGTACAATCTTAGTTAGAAGGTAATGGTGTAAATGTCGCACAAAGTGCATTTTAAAGTATGAAATCTCCTACATCATTTTATTCAACAATATTGTTGAAAACATTATCGAAGTCAACCCGTTTATAAGTAAATGGTTCATTATAGTACTTTAATAACAAGGATTAAAACTTTATAGACCTCATGTGTTTTCATGGTTACTCCTGTTTCATTTGCAGACTCCACAAGCAAATCAGAATTCACTAACACCCGCAAGAAAACCACCCACAACAATCTCACAACCGTCTTCGGTCAAGAAGTCTTCAAGAAGACTTTGGAAAACTAGCAATCAAAATCCAGCTGATCATCCTCTCTCCAAAAATGCAGCATTAATTGATAGTGAAGATACACACTATCCCATGTATATAATCTCACAACCGTCTTCGGTCCAGAAGTCTTCAAGAAGACTTTGAAAACTAGCAATCAAAATCTAGCTGATCATCCTCTCTCCAAATATGCAGCATTAATTGATTGTGAAGATACACACTATCCCATTTATATAATCTCACAACCGTCTTCGGTCAAGAACTCTTCAAAAGGTCGCAAACCATGGTTACCAAAAATAAAACGTGATTAGATTCAACAAGCTAGTTTGGGTGGTGTAGTTGGCTATCATGCTAGTCTAACCCGGGCGCAGACATATTTATTTTTTTATAAGCTTATTTATTTTTAATGTTTTGATTTGGTAGACTTGTAGTCGAAAGAAAAAGAAATTTATTTCATGATCTTCGTCATTTCCTTTATGCGCTCAATCCCTATCCTTTAGATTGATGCTAATGGGGCATATTTTTGTAAGCTTATTTAGTTTTATTAATTTGCTATGGTAGAAATTGTGCGAAAACACTAGCTCGGAGGTGGTAACTGTGCGAAAAAGAAATATCCAAATTCAATGGTCACACGTTACATTGACATCAACAGAAATAATCTCTCAAACACTTCTCAACTGGCAACATACACTTTCTGAACAAATCCATGTTCAATTCCTCGAATCTAGCACGGGTGATGGTGGAGTAAAAGTCAGTCAACTTTCAAGTAGACAGTCCCATTTTATACTAGTGGTATTCGGAGCCTAGTTAAGGGTTGCTCTTTGCTCTTTCACAAGATGTCCTAAACCTTCTAAGAGCTATGAGGTTACCAGTGATACCCACCAACGCGTCGTAGCCTTCCCTGTCAAGAGCCCATAAGAAATGGGAAACAGCAAGGTGGACTTCACTAAAGATACGCATAAACATTAAGGAATATAGATGACTCTGATATCACTTGTGTCTTGGACGCTGTGAGTCTTTTTAAGCAGGAACCGTAATGACATGTGTGTTGTTAACAGCACCCAAAGAAAGCCCAGCAATTCCATCATCTTGAAAGAGGTCCATATTCATGGATGGCTATTGTGGGTGTTTAGACTAGCAAGAGATTCCTCAGCGGCCCAGGTTTTAATCCACACCCTTATTAGATTGATAGCCGGTCCTCTCACAGGATTTAACCGGATATATCCGGGTCTAGCCGAGTCTGACCAGATATATCCGGGTCTGACCGGGTCTTGTTCGGGTCTAACCTGGTCTTAGCCCGCTCTAACGGGATATGGCCGGGTCTAACCGGATAGAGCCAGGTCTGACAGGGTATTGGCCTGGTCTAATCGGAAATGGCCGAGTCTTGGTCGGTTCCAACCGGGTTGGCCGGGTTTAACCGGATATAGCCAGGTCTGGCCGGAAATGGCTGGGTTTTGGCCGGTTTTAACTGGATATAGCCGTTTCTTTCTGACCGGTCCTAGGCCGTGGTGTCTGAACCGAGAACGACCAAGAATTTGAGGGCCTGTTTTTTAACTAGATATAGCCTGGTCTTGGCCATATATAGCCAGGTTTTGATCGTATAGTGGTGGTGTACGTATATAAAGGCATGAATAAATTTAAAAGACTTACATATCGAGTGGGACGAGAATTTATCTGCCCTCATTTGTAGGCAAAGAGAATTTGAGGTCAAAACAGCTCATTTGTGGTCGGGTTTAGTCGACCCACAGTAACTAGGTAACTCTCAACCAGGAAACATTTCTTCAAGTTCATATGACGTGACCCATAGATTAGTAAAACTCCAAACAGCATAAGCATGTCCATTCACAATCTATTATATTACCACATTATCTGATACTGGCTATTTGACTATTTAAGATCATACTGGATATTGTTTAATACTCATTTTAATAATCAAAAGAATATAATGGTTTGTAAAAACAGCACAAACCTTCTACCACTGAACAAAATGGCCATTAATGCGAAAACTAGGAGCATTAGGTTGAACAATGTTTAGCGGTTTCACGTCAATGCATGCGATCAACACCTCCCATTGTTTCACCAGCGGTATAATTTCTCAATGGAACAAGTTTGCGTTCTTTGAACTCAATAACCATTATAGGAACCTTAGATATCACTTCCACATAAGAATCAAAGAGGGAGAAATGGAAGAATTATAAAGAGAGGAACTAGAGAGAAGCTAGAGAGGTTGGATTATCCAAATGTGAGAAATGTTACAAATGAACAACCAACCCCTTCTCCATTGTGAAGAAGGGGTATTTATACCTAGACCATAAGGCTCGGACGCCTATGGGCTTTCTATGGGCAGGGCTCGAGATTACTTGGGCTTTAGCCCATAACACGTGACCAATTATCTTACATAAACGAGCCCAATTATGCTTTCCTAGCCTATTACAACATATCATAAGTAAAGACCGAGCTTTCATGATTAGTAGCCTGTGAGGTTAGAATGAGTTTCTTTTGAAGAAAGGCTCATAAGGACAAAATTGTATACTGATTAATGTCTGACTGATGACAAGAGTTTTTAATCTTACTCATGCAATTGACTATGATTAAATATTTCTTTTCTACACTAATTATTTATATAAAGATAACTAATTATCATACAGGTTTTCTTGAATCTGACATACGATGAATTAAGGATCATAAATCTTTCCTTAATGATTACATTACGAGGACGATGTGTAATCAAAAGTGGTTATGAGTCTAGTATTTGGTAATATCTGACAATTAAGTTATAATAACTACTTTTCTTTATGATTAACTTTTGCGAGACGGTGGTAGATCAAAAGGTTAAGAGTTTAAAATATATTTTTTATAAAATATACAAAGATAATATAATCCGATCGTGATTGGATCATGCATCTAGAGCTAGATCTTAAGTTTAAACACAGCAAATACATTATTTGAAGTAAATTAAGATAACTCCTAAGTACAACCTGACAATCAAAAGGGAGCACTATGATTTTTCCCTTAAAATTCAGTATTTGTAATAAACATATTGAAAGTATCATTCCATCAAAGCTAGATATTAATCCTTAACATTGGAATGAAATTTCACTTAGGAATTTAGAAAATAAAACAAACGACCTTGGAATAAATGTTTAATGAAATCAACATATGCGGAAATTATGTCCAACACAATGCAATACATCATTGAAGCAATTCTTAAATAATATATTTCACTTGAGATAATTTAATACATGGATGGAAACCTTGTGTTTTTTAACTAAGGATTCTATCATGAACATATATTATATTTTGTATGTGAGACTCGTTGTTACTTTTACACAAGAGCAAGATGAGCTAACAACAACAACATCTAATTGAGAGTGTTTAGATGACTGATAACAACAATATCTAATTGAGAGTGATTTAAATGACTGTTAAAATAAATGTTTACGAATTATATAAGGCATATTTGTTGTTTATATACCATGATGCTAAGAAAATCATAATAGTGTAAAATAGTATTTCATCATTTATGATAAATCTACTAACTAGATATGCTCAGCTAAGAGCATTGTTGTACTACACATTAAAGAATAAGAATACTTTATATTTTAAGAAACTATAAAGATGACTGTCTGAGATAAGTATGTTGGTGACTTTAAATGCCTCATAAAGGTACTATCACATTTCTATACCATGATACTTGCAATAGTATGCAAATATACATACGACACTCATCATATCATTCAAATCCTTCACAATTTGTGAATTTGAAACAAATATTCAGAAAGTTTGCTCAGATGACTATTTAGCTTTCTTGTAAAGAAATAGTTGAGAATGTTGGAAACATTGGACTTCAACTTGCTAATTAGTTTCATTCATATCTGTTTTTAGTATTTGGATAATTGGGATTGTAA
>BQNB010120719.1:0-17983 GCA_026074375.1 Tanacetum coccineum | reverse complement strand
GGTGGTATCCCTGATGATGGTGCATCTGATCTGGTGGGGGAGAGTATGAAGGGTGGTGGTAATGATAAAGAATGGGAAGTAGATGCGGCCTTAGCTCTCAGCCGGATTATAGCAACTTGATAGCCCAATAAACAAATGGGGCTAGGAGGTGGTGCTGGAGATAACACAGGTGAGGGTGGTGATAGTGGTAGTGATGGAGATGGTATCGGGGGGTAGTGGTAAAGACCATGGGGAGAGTGGTGATGATAGTGGAGTAGATATAGCGAGAAGTCTGGCAACCTCTGCATCAGACCATACTGGTGTAGGTACTAGAGCTGGAATAGAAATCCTAGCTGTAACGCGTAATGCAGGGTGTGGTGGTGGTGTGGTCGCCGACTCGTCAGTCTCGAACGGCTCTGTCTCCTCTGCAGATAGGGCCTGACCGGCAGCTGGTAAAGCAACAGCTGTGGAGTCAGCGGGAGCTGGGTGCTCCTCCTCCTCCTCGTCATCAGCCTCAATATCAACCTCCTCATCCTCATCATCATCATATGGCTCATCCTAATCATCGCCATCATCTCCTCCATCAGCAGGATAATCGACAGGAACCTCCTCAGGGTCCTCGTCGTCATCCTCCTCTGGATTAAACTCCAGAACATAATCTGGTGACTGAGCAGTGGGTGAGGCAGTGGCTGCTCCGCAGCCGGAAACACCTCGTCCTCATGCGGCATATACTCAGGATATACCGGCTCTGGGATAAAGTCTGGTAGGGGTGGTGAATGTGGCTCCTTGGGGCCAGGTATGTAGTCTGGTGATGGTGGGGCCTGTAAGGCGACCTGCACATACAGGTCATCTAGCATCCAGGGCAGTCCCTCATGCTCAGGTCCAACAACTCCTGGTGATCTAATGTCTGATAAGCCCTCGAACGGACTGGACACCTCTGTGTATGTAACCGTGGATTCATCTGAATCTGACATGACTGTATCTGAAAATCCAAAATAGCTTATATTAGTATTTAATATAAGACTCTTATAGTAATATACATTTATATCATAACATGTATATCAATCATGAATGCATCTAGTCTTAACCAACTAATGCAACAAGTAGTGTATGTATATATGTCCCGTGAAAATCCCTTTGTATGAATGCAATGTTTGAAAATGGTTATAGTCCAGCAAAAACATTTGACCTGGTTCTCTATAACCTTGGCTCTTGATACCAATCTGTAACACCCCCAAATTGGGTCGCAGCGGAATAAGGGTCCGGGGCGTGTTACTTCAATGATCAATAACACAAGATATATATAGAACGACCAAAAAGTCGTTTAAAACCGATACATTGGATTTAACAAAGTATTTGTTACATAAGCCCGAAGCTTCACTTGTTCACTTGTTCAAAATACAAAGATTTCTAGCCCATAACAGATATACAAAATGTAATGCGACAAAATCTTTAATGCATGATATCCAAATCAAAACCACCAATGTGTCCCTTGCACCTCGTGCTTCGTTATAGATTTACAAAATCTATTATTTATATACGTTTTGGCCTATTTAGCTTAATAAGCTGTTTTGGCTTATTACACATCTTATTCGATAAGCTGTGTAACCACGCTTATTTTTCTTAGATTCATTTTAGTTTAAGCTTTTTTTGGTATTTTTTTAGAATTTTTATAATTGGTTTAGTATTTTTAAACATTTATTTTTATTAAAAACTTTAAAAAATCATAAAAAATAGAAAAATTATCAAAAAAAATATTATTCTTTTTTAGAAAATTTTATTTTATCGTAAAGTTTCTAGGAAAATTAGTTTTTCTTTCGTAGGGTTAAAATTGAAAATTTTCAATTTTTAAAGAACGGGATTCGTTTCCGTTCACGTTTTTCGTGTTTTAAGCTCATTTCAACTCCGTTTTTGTTCTAGTTTTCTTTAAACTTACTTTTTAGTCAATTAGAGTCTATTAAAAAAAATTCATTTTAGGTTTAATTTTAGAAATTTAGTTTTTTTAATTACCATTTAGGGTTCCCGTTTTGCGTTTTTTGTTAAAGTTCAATTTCCCGTTGTTTGTTTTCGTGCTTAATTGTTATCATTTACTTATTTTAATTGTTTTTAATTCATAGAAATAGATAATCAAATCAATCTTTGTTACCAATTCAAATCATTGTCCGAACAACAAACGTGGTCTTAATTTCATAAATCGTTGGGGAATAACGACCCGGGAATCATACTTCCCGGTTAATATACGTATTATATTATATATATATTTGAGTGAATTTTCCTTACTTCTTTTGTCCTCAAGGGTAGTTTGAGAATTTTTCTATTCTTATACTTATATATTATTTTACTGCAATCAATTAACGAATTATTATCCTTATAAAAGACAATTTTCTCACAACGTTGGTTTATTTTGAAAATGATCCATTAAAAAGATACTAATTACCAGATGTGTTATTTGATTATTTTCTGGATTTTTCCCTTCAAACAACCAAATGACAAATCTAAATAATCCAAAAACTATTAATCAACTAAACCTTTTTTCAAATCCACACTTAATTCCTAATTGACAATATCACTTAACAAGCATAAAAGTAAACTACTCGCTACGCATAATGATCAAATAAGCAATTCTAAACATAGTAAGCTAATAATTCTACACTAATGAATTGAAATGAGATAGAAAATGGAACCGAATTGAAGAGCCGCAAATAAACGATAACTACCCGATTTAATAAGCTAAAGAAAATAATCAAATTCTTTCTAGCTTATTAAACCCTTAAGCTTCACGCCTCATGAGTTGACCGGTTACCAAAAGCAACACAAACACAAACTGTTAACTAACATACACATTTATAACAATTTCACATTTTCAATTTTCACTATGTCTGTTTTTAATAAACCATAGGCCTAACAGAATTCAACAAACCAAACCACTAGCCCAATCAAATCAAACGCAAGCCAAAATCGGATGGACTTATTAGTTCCAGCTAAATGAAATTTTACAAACCAAAACACTAAATCGAATAAGTAGAACCTTCAATAAGCTACCTCGTAAATCAAAAAGCTTATATGACAAATAAGCTTACACTTAGATCTAAAGTTTCGATGTTTGAAAAACTTAATAAGCACTAGATTAAGATTTTTAACTTTTTGACTAAATTAAACTTAATAAGCTATAACAAAATTTAATACAAATAAAGTTCGAATAATCACATCTCACATCAATGATAAGCAGAATAAGCACAAATAACAACAACTATACGCACAACTTATTCGATTAAGCAAAAAAACTAGACGAGATCTAAACGGGATTTCAAAATAAGCAAAGCGCAATCTAAAAAAACTTAAACATCTAATGAGCAATCATTAAATTAGAAATAAGCACTCAACAAAATCATTAAGCTAACAGAAATTGAAATAAGCTATTAGCACTCAACAATTTAATCGCAAACTCAATAATCAAACAAATAAACTAACGAAATTATTTTGTAAACAATATAAGCTAAACGAAATCAAATAAGCTAATAGCAACTTAGCATATCCAAACAAAAAGCTCTTGAAACCACAAAGAGCTTAAAAATCAAAATAAGCTCTATCTTAGCTTATTATAAAAGCTTTAGTTCAAAACTTATTTAGGAGTTTAAGGTTGTAAATCGTTTAAGCTTATGAAAAGCTTATTCAATTAAAAACTTTTAAACCGAAAAGAAGTTGAGAAATAAGCTGAATAATAAGCTCAGAAAAGTAGAGCTTATTAGTCATTAAGCTTTGATAAGAAACTAGAAAGGAGAGTAATCACTTAACACAAAATACATTTTCATTAACACTAAGCTTGAACAATATCCTAAATAAGCTGATAAATTAGCTTTTACAATAAGCAGAAAACCGAAATAAGCTAACTAAACATTAATAAGCTAGAAAACTAGAAAGAAAACTTTTTTAAAAACTAAATCCTAATAATCCAAAAGTGATGTGTTGCGTGTTCTTTTATAGCCAAAATGAGGGGGTCTTTTTGTAAATTATCTCCTCCACCACCTCATTTATTGAGCCAATCATTGGCATCCGTTTTGACACATCGGATGGCAGTGTGCTGGCACAGGTTGATCCACCAATGGATGAAGGGTACGTGGCCTTTAACATTGCATAAATAAAACAAACAAACTTTTTACTCATATCTGATTCTTGCAAATTGAATGAAAAGAATAAAAGCCACGCGTCGCACTCGGATTCGTCAAACTAAAGATATAATGGGGTGTCACGTGGGCAATATTGATTTAATTCAAGGCACGTGACTTCATTTCCATGGTAACAGATTTCTAATTTCAGTTTCAACAATAGAAGATCTTGGGCCTAACTTATTCTTTTATCTTGGGCTTGGTTAGCTAAAATATGGGCTGGCCCGGCCCATATAAATGGGATACGGGCTGGCCCAATAAGCAATGAAGGCACCATGGAACTCGTAATTTCGCGCACTTTCCAATGGCATGCTCGGGGGATTTTTTCCGACTTTGTCTTGATCTTGATTAATAAGCACTCTTGGTCGAAACGAACCCGAATATACCCGTTTTTGCTTTGTTTTCAATCTTTTTTACATGCAAGACAAACAAACATATTTGCAAGATAATTATCCATATTTTAGCATTTTTAGTCCGATTAATAGTGTTTTTCGGGGTAATAAAGATGTGTGTTTTACCACACATCAATAGCCTTATTTTGAGAAACGACACTGTTCTCATCTAACTTATTTCTAAACACCCACTTGGTTCCTATGATTGTCATATTCCTAGGTTGTGGAACTAACTCCTAAACATCGTTAGCAATGAATTGATTTAATTCTTCTTGCATGGCAACTATCCAACTTTTATCCGTTAAGGCTTCATTCACATTCTTAGGTTCTATAGTTGATATAAAATAAAATAAGTTACTTTGGTTTTGGGCTTGTGACCTAAGGGTTCTTTGGTTAAGGTTTCCTATGACATTTTCTAATGGATAGTTCCTATATTCCTTAATATTAACTATTTTATCAATTTCTAAAGTTTCATCCTCAATGTCATTTTCTAAGTTTTTCTTTTCAGTAGCCTTAATAGCTTCTTCTTCATCTAAGTCATCATCCACCAAGGGTGATGTCTTAGAGGTTGGAGGAGTTTCATCGAATGTCACGTTGAGTGATTCTTTGATTTTTCTAGTGTGTTTATTAAGGATGATGTAGGCTTTACTATTTTGGGAGTAACCTAAAAAGACACCTTCGTATGACTTTGGGTCAAACTTAGTAAGGTAGTATTTAGTGTTTAAAATGAAGCACTTGCTTTCAAACACTCTAAAATAATCAAGAGTAGGTTTCCTACCTCTCAGGAGTTCATAAGGTGTTTTTCCTAGGATGGCTCTAATTAGGATTCGATTAAGAATGTATGTTGAAGTATCTACGACGTTACACCAAAACTTTTATGGTAAGGATTGCTCATTCAACATAGTCCTACTTATTTCTTGAAGTGTCCTATTTTTCCTTTCAATCACGCCATTTGATTGAGGAGTGCTTGGAGCTGAGAAGTTATGTGTAATTCCATTGGCATTACAAAACTCTCCAAATTGCACCTCATTATCAAATTCCCTACCGTGGTCGGTTCTTATTGGCACTATTGTACATCCTAATTGGTTTTGATTTTTCTTACTAAATATCTCGAATTGATTGAAGGCTTCGGTTTTATCCTTAAGGAATCTAGTCCAAGTATACCTAGAGTAGTAATCTACTATGACTAAGGTGTAGCGGTTTCCTCCGTAACTCCGTACGGCGGATGGACCAGATAGGTCCGTATGAAGGAGTTCTAAGCATCTAGTCATTGAGACCATATTCTTAGCTTTGTGACTAGCGTGAGCTTGTTTTCTAATTTTGCAAGCATCACAGAAGTGTTGATCAAACTTATGCTTAGGTAAGTTTCTAACTTTTTTTTAGATGCTAACGATTGAATGAGACGCATATTAGCGTGACCTAATCTCCTATACCACAATGTGGAGTTTTAATCAATCGTTGCAAAACAAATTTTGTGTTTTGTCTTATTTCCTAATTTCATCACATATAAGCCTTTCTTCTTAATACCTCTACCTATAACCTTACCGTCCTTAGTAATTTCACTATCATGCTTAGAGAAGGTTACTCTACACTTATTATCACATATTTGTCCTACACTTAGTAAGTTAAATCTTAAGTTATCAACATGTTCTACATTATCTATATTGAGGGAGTCATTAGAAATCGTACCTTTGCCAATGATGTTTCCGCGAAGATAACTACCAAAAATGACATTACATTCGTTGTATGCCTTGTAATTAGAGAAGATATTTCGGTTACCCATCATGTGTTTAGAGCATCCACTATCTTTTATCCATTCATTGGGTTCCAAGTCGACTTCAAGGCATATCTATTTATATAATGCAACAATTCAAACATTTGGTCCCCAATATCTCATGGGTCTAAAGTTGTTAGTGCTAAACATCCCTTGCATTTGATGCAATTGATTAGGATGTGGAAAAGGAACACACATTTCCCATGGCATGTAACTTTGACGTCGAAAGTTGTTCCAAGTTACGGGAAAGCCATAAGGTTGGTTTTGTCGACCAACGTTTCTTTTTGGTTGCGGTGTCTTATGACGAGAATAATTATTATTGACTCTTCTAGGAGGTGGAATTTTTGATCCATCCGCTGCGTACTCATAGTTAATTGGTTAACTAGTTTGCAAATTCCAACACATACTACTTTATATTTTACTTACTATAAAAATCAAAGCACAAACACTTGTACAAAGAAACAGACAATTTTTTGTACTTTGGCTTTTGAAGTCAACGTAATTTATAACTTCAAATATTGATGATGATTTTCTCGAGAAATTTAACACCATAGGACGTTAGAGATCAATCTCAAGGAACAAGACCCACAAGAAACAGGCTAACTCTGGCTCGCCAATGGAATCACTCTTTCTTTCTTTCTTATTATTATTACTAACGCTACACTATGAATCACTATCTGTCGTAACTGTTTCCCTTAGTTTATGTGATTACATATGTATGACTCTGTAAATAGAAAGTCTGTTTAAATTTGATTTCTTTTATACCATGAATTGAGGCCCTTCCACCTGGATCCTCACTATATTGGCTGTGAGTATATGTGTTATTTGTGCAAAAAGCTATGCATGATGATACTGTGGAATATGTAATAACCAACTAACAGTTTACGTCTAAAATACATTTATAAGATGCCTACTACCATGTAGTTAGCAGAACAAATACTACGTATATGTTTCTACTTAATTGTGATACAACAACAAAGATTATCATTTACCTATTCCAAAACTAGTGTGCAAAAAAAATTGTTGCAGGGATTTGCATAATGAAGAAGCTATCATCTATTAGGTTTTGTTACCTCCATGACGTGTTTCTAATTTTTTCATTTTCATGACTTCGTCCCCATCGCATTCAGTAGATTAGATTGTATTCATGTTTTGCATTTTATTTATACTAGTTTCAAGGCCCGCATGATGGCCATACTATTTCCATGAGTTACTCAAATTCTTAATACGAATACTATGACACTTGTGTTTTATATAGGTGGGATGGTTAAATGCTTTAAAATATTGAAACAATAGAAAATATGATGATTCCACAACAGACCTTGACTCAGGCCCGGAAAAATTTAGTACATGTTTCTGGCATCTTTTCAAGAATGTGCTTCAGCTCCCGAACCACATATAACATTGATGGCCTTTTTTCAAGCTTATCTTTACAACACCAAAATGCTAAAGATACAAACCGTTCAATACATTCAGAAGGGTATGAACCCATTCTGTTATCAATGATTGAAAACATTGTTCCTGCTTGATTAGCCAATTTTACCTGAAAATAAACATTATACATTTATATGATTTTGTAACTAATCTGGGTTTTTTAGAGGTCGGATTGCGTACCAATTGCTTATGGTGTATGACCAATTTAACCCACTAAAACTAATTATTAATAAAAACAAAAAAAATTGGATGAAAAAGTGCTTTGGGTCAACCCAACCCATATAAAAAAATGATATGAATATATTAAGCTAAATAGAAAATTAAGGATACCTCACGGACGATATTTTTTCCATGTGATACTGGTTTCATGCTGGTTAAGATCTTTAAAAGCAAAACTTCAAGGCTATAAACATCACTATAGTTTCACAGCTTATGGGTCAATAAGTATTCGAGATCAAGGTAGCCATGCAATAAGATCTGAAATCCGTTAAAAGATATGAGCAAACTAAACAAGTGAGTGAGATTTTCTATTTAGAAAATGTATGACTCTTTACATAAAGCCCGCGTTGACTCCCTACAAGGAATTACCTACCTTAACCCATTGAGCGAGCCGCCCATTTTGCCACGTTTTCTAGCTAGCTTCTGTTATATATAAAGGAAAGCAACAAGGTCGGTCCATACACCAAGGTTCATGAGCCTTCTAGTAAGATGGAAAAAAAGACTTACAGGTGTTCCTCTAACAATAGTGGATACATAGTTAGGTACGACACCTTAGTTATCCAATAATAGGGCAAGCCTTGAGAGTACAAAATCTGCAACTTTGGAAGTAAGTTTGGAGTCGATGATCTTGTCAGCTAGTGTTATTTTTCAATGATTTAATTTAGTAAATTTTATATTTTATATTTTGGCCCTTTTACTTCATACAATTTTTGTTTTTGGCTCTCCCATAATAAAGCGTCAAGCTCCGCCATTAGATGAGAATGTTGCCTGTTTTGATATTGTGGTAGAAAATGTTGGAATATGTGAGTCAGATAAGCATGTTATACGATCGGAAATACGTGAGCCTATTGGGGGCATACACGTTAAGACACGAAGAGTACGTTTTACATACTTCACGTATTGAATTTAAATGATCGTTAGTTACCGTTATATTTAATAACTAACTTAATAGATATTTAAATATAATCAATGGACTAAAATTGACAAAACCCTAACCCTAGGGGATGCCTTGTGTTGGCCGACCCCTATTGGTTTCTAGAGGGGGTGTTTGGGTCAATTTTAGAGATAAGGAAGGAAGTGGTTTTGTGATAAGAATAGAATTAAGAGGTTTCCTACTTTTCGTAGGATTTGGGTTAGGCGTCTATATAAACACCCACCTTATACCTCATAATTATTCATTCACAAAAAACCCTAAAACCTAAAAGAGTTTTGGTTCTCTCCTCTCCTCTCTCATAATCGATCGATCGAAAAACCTTTAAAGGTTTTCGGGCTTTCTTTTCCCTTCCTAACCGAATTCAATAAAAACCCTAAAGGGTTTTCGGTTTTCTTTTTCTCCTTAGATTGACGACAAGTAGAATCAACTTGTGTTTTCGGTTTGTTGTTCTCTTTTCTTGACAAATATCAATAAGCCAAATTTAGGGTTTTCGGTTCTTGGTTTATACCTTAACCGATTTCAGTTAAAACTCTAATTAAGGTTTCTTGATTTTTGGTTCAAGCTACAAGGGAGGTTTAGTTTTGGTACTAGCATCATGACGTGCTTGTTTGACATGTTATGCGAGCAACCGTAGAGGTGATAACTTAATCACTAAGTTTTCAAGATCAAGATTCTTGTTTAATTGACTTTTGTCATTAAACAAAGGTTAGTGTTTCTTACTTTGTTTGTGTGTTAATTCTTAATATCAAACTAGATCCATCCGCTGCGTACTCGTAGTAAATGGTTTACTAGTTGTAAATTCCCAACAGAAAATAGGTGGGTTGTTCAACTTGATTTGGTATTATGGGTTAACTAATAAAACCTGCTAGAAGTTTGGTGCCCTTTATTTATTGTTTTAATTGACAAATTATGGGCAACATTATTGCTAATCTTGCCATATAAAGAATAAATAATAAATAGGAATCTTGCTGTATTATAGTTAATAAGATTAAATAATAATAGATTAAAACTTAAAATGTTACTTGAGAGTTTTAAGTCTTTATTCTTTTCATTATCCTAGGCTTAAGACCTCACACATCATGTAATTTGATGGACGTGTGGCGATTAGGTATTAGCCTAACTCGTGAGAGTCTTTTGGTTCTTCGTTTGGAGAAGACTCTTATGAGGACCTCGAGGCCTATGTGATTTACTGCTTTTCTGAATAGAGTCTCGTTTCACTATCACTTTCTGTTGTTTAATTGTTATGTGTTATACTCTTTTGACTTCTAACTTTATGCAAAAGTTTTTTTGAAACTTAACACGGATAATATTAAAGAGAAACTGGTTTAATTTGTCAGTTGAAATTACACACATAATTATATACTCTGGTGATATTATGTGCTTATTTGTAGAACGTGGTTCTTTTGGATCAAATAAACTAGACATTAAGCTATGAAACTTGTTTTCCTGGAGAGTTAAAAGTTTTTCTTGAATACATCATTAGTCAATTGGCAAATCGGCTCACCCATTGTGAACAAACTATAAGAGAGGTATAAGACTGGTCGTTTTTCCTAAATAAGTCGGGTTTTTAATATGGTTTGCGCTGACTCGCTTCTCCGCTTATTTGTGCATTCAAATAGAGCTACCGAGAACTTTTGACAGGATGATATCAAGATTAAAAGTTAACAAAATGTTTTCTTAACTTATGCTACAAAGATGTTTTGCATGATTCTTTGTACATGATTTTGTCACTTATTTTATAAAATTTATGTGTATACCCTATGTGAAATTTTAAGTCTATGTCAACCAAAATAAGAACACATGTACTTGGATTGACCTCTTTGGTCAGACTTTAGGGCCTTTCCAACCCATGGCAAATTTTTTCATAGGTCAGATCTATGTTAATTTTTTCATGTTCTTTTTTGGTGGACTTAAATCGAGTATGCTTTGGTCAAACCTTAGACCCGATTCATATGATAAGACTAAACAAGCACTTTATATTACTATAGGAGTTACTAATGTCATAAGTCTCATAAAACTAAGAGTTTCATTTATATGCAATTAACGACGTCGCTATACTCTTTGCCCTATCTGTTTCCTGTGGTTAGACTTCGGTAATAAGTGAGTCACATTGGACTTTAGTATTATTAGTTAATTAATTAGGTAGTTAATTTCTTTTAGAATTTAATTATAGAATATACTAATTGAATTTTTATGTTCTGATTATGTGTTTCTTGCAAACTAATTCGTTAACGAAAGTTTGTATTACTTAAAAGACAAACATAGTTCTCTTTTCATGGTATGAGAGTGAACACTTATCCATCTCTTTCATTGGTTTACAAGGAATAAGATAGAGTTATTAATATTGAATTTTTCTTCCTCAATTATATTTAAATCACTTTCAATTCTTTCATTACCCTTTTTCGGTTTGAAATCTTGGTAAAAGAAAACTATTTTATGTTCTTAGAGAACTTTTGTCTATAGCTTACCAAAATAATGACGATCTTGCATTGTCAGATGTAGAGTTTAATCATAAACGAATAAAGAAAAATTGCTAGCAGGCTTCTATGTATGTTTTGGATGGTTTTATTCCTTTAGTACTAAAAACACTTGTGGTAGGCATAATGGAATTAAGAAGGAATTGCGATGCTAAAAATGTTCATGTTAACTGAAAGCATGGGATGGCTAGTCCCTCATCTACATAAGTAGAATTTCATATTCTTGTTCAATACCATAAGTACATTGTACTTGTAAGACATTCTAAAGAGTAGGAAATTAAATAAAATCGTATTGCTATTAATGGTGATGTACACTTACAATGTTGGACAATCTAATAAGCACACATTCAAAATACACTTTCTATTATGAAACCACAAGGCCCACACATTACAAGCCCAAGATTAAAACTAGTCCAAATCTAATATTGAGGCCCAATCAATTTATCGCAAGCCCAACTTGATTTAAACCAAACGCAGCTTACTAGTCTCTTCTACAAACCAAACCAATAAGCTCCAGATAAGCTGATTTTAACGAAATAAGCTACTATATTCTGAACCTAAAATCAATAAGCAATATGAGATAAGCAACTAATGTGCAATTAAGACCACAAATCCTAATGAGAACTAAACTACTATAATAGAATAAGCACTTGCAATACTAAACGAAACAAATAACTATTAAGCACTAACAAAAAGCAATCAGAATAAGCCAGGAGCATTAATCAAACGAGATAAGCTTTTCCTAAACTAAAATAAGCACTAGAACTATGAAAACTCAAAACTATGACAATAAGCAAATTCAATTTTAAGCTAAAACAAGTTCTAAACCACGAATAAACATCCATTGACACTAATAAGCACACAAAACATCAACAAGGAATTCAAAAGAGCTAAAAGCACCTAATGACTTAAATCTCAAAACTAATAAGCAAATGAGCAATGAAAATTTGATCCAAAGGATATAAGCTCAAACGAATTCAAATAAGCTATTTAGAAGCTTATTTTATAAGATAATTCGAGCTTCTAATAGGACTAAAGCAATTTAAACACAACAATAAGCTAAATATGAGCTTATTTGAGCATATTATAACAAAAATCCTTAAAAACTAAAAAAGAATTAGAATGAGAAACTCCCCTGATAATTGCTCGGTAGATTCTCCAAGTTGTGTTTATGAGCAAGATTGTGTGCTGAAAAAGCGTCTGAATCCTAGCACGAACAGCATACATACAGAATTCTAGAAAATATGCATTTCACCAACTTCGTTGATATTTCTTTCACGAGGTCCTGTATAGAATATGTTGATCCCAAACCTAGATCGATTCCTTAGGTTGTGTAAGGTTAAATTACCTTGGATGAATCCAAAATAACTTGTTGTAGAAACTTTGTATGTATATTAAAGTGTATGCGGAATCTACACCTTAATACTCTAGAAGTAAAATCAATGGAACAATAATCTTGAACAACAAAGATATAACCAAACGCTCCAATATTATTAGATTAATAATACGAGTACTCTTAGCTTAGTACTAGGGTTTACAACCTTGAAACTTTTCTCAATCGACTTTGACAACTATGAAAACTGATAATGATACGTGTTTTGTGATATCTCAAATAATGCCCTAGAGCCTCCTTTTATAGACTAAGGAGTCCTAGTCGGCTTACAATATATTCCTAAGATATCTCAATCTTTTCTAAACATAAACGCAATCTTCTAAATAAATACATTATGTATATCTTGTACATAAATATCTCAACACTTATCTTCACACACATTCTTGTTCTCCAAACAATCTTTATCTCTTTAATTCGTCTTTATCCTCTTGACAGTAGAAAGTCTTCAAACAATTGTAATCTTTCCACCAGCAGCACTAATAAACATAAGCAGTAGTAACATTAGTACTAGCAGTACTAATATACACTAACAGTAGTAACTTGTACTAGCAGTCTTAACTTTTACTACTAGCAGCACTAACTACTTAGCTTATATTTTAGTCTTCAACACTGAGCAGTCTTAACTTCAACTAACAGCAGTAACTTTATGCTATCAGTACTAAATTATACTAACAGTAGTAACTAGCAGTGGTAACATTATACTACCAGTACTAACCACTTAGCATAATTTCCATTATGTACCTGAGCAGCAGTAACTTCTAAGAATCCATGAAGTCTTTTAAGTCCCAACAATCCTCCCCTAAACTTGATGTTCATCTTCTGAATCTTCAAGTTTCTTCTTTAAAAGTCTTCATCATACTTCAGGAAGATGCATTCAAACCTTTCATAGACCTTTTTGCTGTTTCACCATAAGCTTTAGCAGTTGATAGCACATCTCATTTTGATGATCAGTTTGAAGTTTCTTGTTTAGCATATTGGTGATGGTGATTGGTGTGAGGGGATATCTCTTTTCAACCAACATAAAAATGTGAAGATTATCAAACCTTACAAAGTGAACTCCAGATGAATCAATCAACTTCCAAATGGTCACCCTGTATCCTTGTAAAATTCTCCATACATCACTCCTTTTGTCTGGTTCAAACATAACTTTTAAATCTCCCCACAACACTCTTTCAAATTCATTTTTAGGCCTTGTATCACCATACTTTGCCTTCACTATCCTTAAAAGATCTTCCAAGTCTTCTCTGTCTATTCCTTGTAGCATCCTTATCATTGAAGAGTATCTCTTGGAACTTCCATCTGCTCTTATCAACTGATAATGTATCATCATACCTTCTTTAAGAAGCTTGTAATCAATAATCACTGGTAATTTGGTAGCAAGTGGTATAGCATCAATTGCTATATCTTTATCCTTTTTAATCACCAAAAGCTTCTTTAGCTCAGCTTCATCAACTTCATCAACTTCCTCAACTTTATCCGACTCTTTTTCTTTCTCCACTTTCTGTTTCTTTGAGGATTCTTGTTGTTGTTCTTTCCCTGCTCTTTTCCTTCCAAGCATCTTCTTTCTGCTGCTTTTAGCTGTCTCCTCACTACCTTCTACTTTCTTTTCTTTACTTTCCTATACCTGAGAACCCATAGCCACAAAGGTATTTACCCTCTTCATTTCCTTATCAAACAACTTTTGAATTTCATTAAAACTCTTTCCCTTTAGCTGTTTGTATGTGTATCCACCCATGTGCTTAAGATAAGTAGACATTTGAGTTCTCTTTTGTGCCTTGGTAGGAGGTCTGTTTCTCTTTTCTTGTGCTCTGAGTGCAGCAAAATGTTTTCTTCTTTTCTCCATTAGTTCCATAAATAGTTTTCCTTTTTCCTCATCTGTCAACTCCTCTCTTTCTCTTGATTGGAGTCTCTCAGCCAGCAATCTATCAGCCTCCATCATAGCTTGTGTATTTTCCCATGACTCAATCAATGCTATGTTGGCTTCTTCTTCTTGTTTCCTTGCTAGCCTTTGCTCTTCTATTAATTCAACATCTAACTTAGCTTGAATATCGCAATTTGTTCATCAAGAGAAATTTGATCTTGTCTCTTTAAAGGAACTTCAGGCTCAATCATAATACATTTTCCTTTGTCTTTAGAAATTGAAGGTTGTGCCTCTTGTGGAACTCTGAACTCACTTGGCTCCTGTACTACTACCCCTTTAGCCTTGGGTCTTGTAGTTGTTGTTGTTGTAGCAGCAATAGTAACAACTTCAGGCTTAGCTGCTTTGATCTGAATAAGTGTCTGAGCCAAAGTGATTTCCTCAATAGTTGTAGGAACAACACTATCTTCAACACTAGCAGTAGTAACTGCTTCACCAACAGTACTATCATCAAGCTTAGTACTTTGTTCATCTTTCTCATCAACTTTTGCTTCCACGGGCATCTCACCAGTATCCAAAATTCTAGTATCAAACATCAATTCCAGGCTCTAGGGGTTTGCTACTCATGGCTCTTCCTAATGAACATCAACTTACATTCAGTCAGTATCCAGATGCTAAATCAATGTTTGCTGCCATAGAAACAAGATTTGGAGGTAATGCAACTACCAAGAAAACTCAAAAAACACTCTTGAAGCAACAGTATGAGAATTTCAGTGCAACAAGTGCAGAGTCTCTTGACTCTATTTTCAATAGGCTTCAGAAGATAGTTAGCAGGCTTGCTATTTTGTGTGTGATCATTCTCCAAGAAGACTTAAACTCAAAATTTTTGAGCAGCTTACCACCTGAGTGGAACACTCATGTAGTTGTGCGGATGAATAAGCCTGAAGTTGAAACTATGAGCATAGATGATTTGTACAACAACTTCAAAAAAATTGTTGAACAAAAGGTAAAGAAATCTGTTGGTGCAAGTAGTGGTGCTCAAAACTTGGCCTTCATGACAGCTCCAAGCACTAGCAGTACTAATGATGCTAACACTGCTAGTCCACAAGTTAGTACTGCTAGCCCTAATGTTAATGCTGCTAGTCCACAAGTTAGTACTGCTAGCGTCAGTGATAATGCTGTGTATGCTTTCATGGTTGAAAATCCCAATGGTTCTAATGTCCTACACCAGGACTTAGAGCAAATTCATGAAGATGATTTGGAAGCAATGGATTTGAAGTGGCAACTCTCTCTGCTAAATGTGAGGGCAAAGAAGTACTATCAGAGGACAGGCAAGAAGATTTTCATTAATGCTAATAATATTGTTGGGTATGATAAATCTAAGGTGGAGTGTTACAACTGTCATAAGCTGGGATACTTTGTCAAGGAGTGTAGAGCACCAAGAAGCAAAGAAGGTCAGTTCAGAAATCAAGACAACACCAGGAAGCAAGAAAACAATGAAGACAAATCTTCAAAGGCAAAGTTGGCTATAGATGGTGTAGGTTTTGATTGGAGTGACATGACAGAAGAACAAGTTCAGACAAACATGGCTCTAATGGCATTTTCAGACTCAGAGGTATACACTGATAAAACTTGCTCTAAAACTTGTCTGAAAAACTATGAAACTCTTAAGAAACAGTGTGATGGTTTGCTTGTTAAGCTTAATGAATCTGAATTTAAAACAACTACTTATAAAAGAGGTTTAGCAACTCTAGAAGATCAAATTATTACATATAAAAAGAATGAGGTTCTTTTTACTGAAGAAATAGGAGTTCTTAAAAGAGAAGCAGCTTGTAAAGACTACGAAATAAATGTGCTTAAAAGTGAGTTTGAAAAAGTTAAGCAAGAAAAAGATGGCATTGATTTTAAAATTAATAAATTTGATAAGGCCTCAAAAGACTTAGATCAGTTGTTAGGAAGTCAGATTACTGACAAAAGCAAAAAGGGTTTAGGGTATAGTGCAGTTCCTCCACCACATCCTTTAATCTATAATAGACCTAAAAATCCTGATCTGTCTTATTCTGGTCTTGATGAGTTCAAAGAGCCCGAGTTCAAAGGTTATGGTCCTGAGAATAGTGAGCAAGAGTCTAATGTTGTTTGTGATAAAAAATTAGATATTTCTAAGGAAAATTCTGATGAGTCTTTGGTAGAAGAACAAGTATCACAAGACACAAATGGCTTTGTTGAGTCTTCACCTAATGTTGATAAAGAAACTATTTTTCCTGTTAATAAAAGGGTAGAGTTTACAAAACCTAAAAATCATGAAAAACTAGTTAAAAAGACAGTTAGGTATGCAGAAATGTATAGATCACAATCTCCTAGGGGGAATCAGAGGAATTAGAATGGACAGAAGTCCAATCATCTAGAAAAAGATTTTGTGATGTATAACAAGGCTTGCTTTATATGTGGAAGTTTTAATCATTTGCATTTTAATTGTGATAATCATTAAAGAAGAGGCATAGTATCTAGAAATAATTACAATAGGGTGGATACCAAAACTACACACCCTACTGTACACAGGAATATGTCTCCAAAAACAGTTTTGTTGAAAACTAGCCTCACACCACTTAATACTGTTAGGCCTGTTAATACTGCTCACCCCAAAACAGTAGTTCATAGTGCTAAATCAAAGACACATTTTTTTAAACAAGCACAATCAACTACTAAGAGGTCCTTTTATAAGAAAACGGGATTAACTAACAGGTATTTTCATCAAAAGGTTAACCCTATTAGGCCAAGAGTAGTTAATACTGCTAGGCCAAATACAGCACCAGTTAATACTATTAGGGTAAAAAGGGTAAATGTTGTAAAGTCCTCAGCATATTGGGTTTGGAGACATACCAAACCTAATGGTGCATCACTTGCTTCAAAAGACACAACTACATTAATGCACGAGGCAGATCCAAGTCAGTAATGGCTTGGGTCCCCAAAGGAATCTAATTTCCTTATTCTTTATGTGCAGGGCAAGCCACAACATGATGATAAAGGATTTGTTGACAGTGGATGCTCAAGGCACATGACTGGGAACATAGCTTATCTCTCAGATTTCAAGGAGTTTGATGGAGGTTATGTTGCATTTGGAGGAGGTGCATATGGTGGTAGAATTACTGGTAAAGGAACACTTAAGACTGATAATCTTGATTTTGAAGATGTATACTTTGTCAACGAGTTAAACTTCAATCTTTTTAATGTCTCTGGTATGTGTTTAATTACACATACCTTTTTCCTTTAAAAACAAACTAAAATAACCAAAAACAGACTTAAAATGCCAAATATATGCTTGTTTTGCTAATTGTATTGTGCAGGAACGGATATCTA
>BQNB010120718.1:0-20585 GCA_026074375.1 Tanacetum coccineum | reverse complement strand
GGGTGTGGGTTACCATTTGCATAGTTTGTGTGTGTGTGTAATCTTCCACCTCTCTAGTTTTCTCTCTAATAAATCTTCCAACTTTTCTCTCTTCTCTTTTCTACTATTTTGCTTATTGGTGTAGCTTATGTTGTGAAATGGATTAAGCTTTTGGGATAACAGTAGATGTCTATCCCGGCTATTTCCAAAAACAATCACACATGCATGTAACATATCATCTAGCGTTTGAATGATCCTTTCACTCTGACCATCAGTTTGTGGATGATATGCCATGCTCATATCCAACTGAGTACCTAAAGCTTTCTGGAGCGACTGCCAGAAATGAGATGTAAATCTGCTATCTCTATCTGAGATGATTTAAACTGGCACTCCATGCCTTGAGACTACTTCCTTCAGTTAAAGTCACGTTAGTCTATCTATTGAATCCGTTTCCTTATTGGTAGGAAGTGTGCATACTTTGTAACACGATTAACGATTACCCAAATCGTATCGTAACCACTTGATGTCTTGGGTAGTTTGGTAACGAAGTCCATTGTAATCTTTTCCCATTTCCACTATGGGATTTCTAGTTGTACTAATAAACCAGATGGTTTTTGGTATTTAGCTTTTACTTTTGCACAAGTCAAGCACTAGCTGACATAGGTGGCGATGTTTGCCTTCATGTTGGGAAATCATTACAATTTCTTTAAGTCGTGGTACATCTTGTCGGATCCAGGATGGATAGAATACTTAGACTTATGCAATTCATGCATAATCAAATCCCTTAATCCTCTCAAATGTGGTAACCAACTCTGGTTCTCAATACATAGTGTTCCATCGAGACGAGTCTCAAACCCTTTGTTCATACAACAAAGGTTTTCTTCCAAAACGTTCTCCTCTTTCATTGCTTCAGCTTGTGCACTCAAAATTTGGGATGGGAGGTTTAGGTCAATTTTCATCACTAAGCTCGAACTCGTAGCGGCTTTATCCATTCCTTTTGGCTTAAATTATCTGCCACAATATTCGCCTTTTTAGGGTGATAACGAATCTCACAATCGTAATCACCGAGTAATTCCAATCATCGGCGTTGTCTCATGTTCAACTCCTTCTTATCAAGGATATATTGTAAGCTTTTTTGATCAGTGAACACGACATACTTGGTGCCATACAGGTAGTGTCTCCAAATCTTTAGAGTGAACACTACCGCTCCTTACTCCAAGTCGTGAGTCATGTAATTCTTTTCATGAACTTTGAGTTATCGAGAAACATAAGCTATAACTTTCTCCTTCTGCATTAACACCGCATCCAATCCTTTATGCGAAGCATCGCAGTAAACCACGAAGTTTTCACTTCCTTCGGGTAAAGATAAGATTGGTGCGCTACAGAGTTTTTGTTCTAATAGTTGGAACGCCGCCTCTTCTTTTTCTCCCCATTCGAACTTCACATTCTTCTTAGTCAAATTGGTCATAGGCTTAGTGATTTTTAAGAAACCTTCGATAAATCTCTGGTAATATCTGGCAAGACCTAGAAATTGGCGAATTTATGTTGGAGTTTTAGGTGATGCCCAATTTTTTGTTTGATTCAATCTCTGGAAATATCCGACAAGATCAACGTGAATGCCTTGGTTATCAATCACGTGTCCGAGAAATTACACTTTTGGAATCCAAATGTCACATTTTGAGAATTTGGCGTACAATTCCTCCTTCTTAAGTAACTCCAAGATTTGCTTCAAGTGCTCTTCATGATCTTTTATGTTATGGGAGTAGATTAGGATGTTGTCTATGAATACTATCACAAATGTTTCCAAATACGGTTTGCACACCCGATTCATCAAATCCATGAATACTGCCGGTGCGTTGGTCAATCCAAAAGGCATTACTTGGAACTGGTAATGACCATAACGAGTCCTAAACGCCGTCTTTGGAATATCATCCTCTCTAACTCTGAGTTGGTGATAACCAAACCTCAGGTCGATCTTCTAGTAAACACTAGATCCTTGTAGTTGGTCAAACAAGTCATTAATTCTTAGAAGCGGGTAACGGTTCTTCACGGTCAACTAGTTCAATTCATGGTAGTCGATGCACATTCGAAAGGATCCATCCTTCTTTTTGACAAACAAAACCAGAGCTCCCCAAGGTGAGGAACTTGGTCTTATAAATCCTTTATCAGAAAGTTCTTGTAATTGGTTCGACAGCTCTTGCATTTCTGACAGAGGTAGTCTATACGGGGATCGTGCTACAGGTGCAGCACTCGACACTAAGTCGATTCAAAATTCAACTTGTCGAGTTGGTGGAAGTCCTGGTAAATCTTCGAGAAAGACTTCTATAAAATCCCACACGATCGGTAAGTCCTCAAGTCGCTTCTCCTCCGTCTTGTATTCTGCCTTCTTTTCAGTAATCTGTGCCAGAAAGACATAGCACCCTTTTTGTATATACTTCTAAGTCTTGGTGCATGAGATGATATTCAATATAGAATTACTGCCACCATCGCTTCTATCACCTTGAATCGTTAGTATTTCATTGTCGAACGAGATACGAACAATCTCTCGTCACAAATGATCACGGTGTGGTACTTTGACAACCAATCCATACCGATGATAATGTCAAACTATCGAGTTCTACGGGCATTAAGTAGATGTTGAACGGATGGTTTAGCAAATTTAACGTACAACCCTTAATTTTAATATCGGCTCCTATTATCTTTCCGTCAGCTAACTCAACAGCGTAACTATTGTATAATGCAGTTGGGATGATGTCAATTAAGGAGCTAAAAGTAGTTGACACAAAGCTTTGATCGGCACCAGAATCAAATAAGATGGAAGCATAACGATTATTGAGGAGAAACGTACTCGTAACGACATTTGAGTCTTGGTTGGCTCTCCACACCTCAAAAGCAAATATACTCTTGTGAACCCCCGACCATCACCATTACCCACTTGATTCCACGGTTATTAAAATCTATCAACTATCGGGCACTCCACTCTTGTAAATGCCCTTGCCTTTCCACATCATGAGAACACGTAAACTGCACGCTTTCTGATATTACCACCGACCGGGGTTTCTCTGATTTGTTGCAGCAACGGGAGCGCTTACAATCTCGCATTATGTGGCTAAACCACTTACTGTTACCATACTTCATAGTGCATGGCCCCAACCATGGTTCAATTTGCACTTAGTTGGCAGTAAGGGCCAACACCTAGCATACCGCCTTTCTTCGTCATTAGCTTACAATCAGTGTAGGCTCTCACCACATTTTGTCTCTTGTGTGGTGGTTGTTGCACATGATTGTCCTTTGGGTTATTTGTTAGAAATCCAAAAAAGGATCGGCTACTCCATGTAATTTACTTAATTAGCTTGTAGTCCAAGAATGTATTAATTAGTAATCTAACCGGTCTAGCTTATAGAAAGTCCATGGAAAGCCCGACCCGGCCCATTACGTGTAAGGTATATTAACCCTCTCCACACATGGAGAGGGTGTTGGTTGAAGCATTTCACACACATTTAGTGTGTTTTCTATGTGTTTCTCCCCTCCATCTCTCTCTCTCTAGCTTTCTCTCTCTAGTTTATAAGTGTGTGTGAATTTAGGAGCCTACAATTGGTATCAAGAGCCATGGGGTGGATTGAGTGATTCTTGTAGTTTTGATTTTAAGCTTATCTCAGCTTATTTGTGGCTTATTCTAATCGACTTATTTTTTATTATTACTTTTTTTCTTTCTTTTTAGTGTTGATTAGATAAAAAGTTACTTTCATTGTTGTTGTTTAACAAAAAATCCTAGCTTAACTTTTTGGGCTTCATAACTAAGTTATTTGGGCTTATTGATTCAGATTATTTAACATGTTATATGTTTCACTGATTCTGTATTGTTTTGTTTACGTGGTTAATAGGTTAAAAGTCTCAAACTTTTTATTTGAAAAAAAAACTAGCGTAACAGGTTATTGGTCGTTGCTTATAAAACAGCTTATTCGAGTTTTTTATAGAATATTTGTCTCGGCTAGGTTTAGTAGAGTGTTTGGTTTTAGCTTATTTGATAAAAAGCTCTAAACTTTCTTTCATAAAACACACATAACATCTTTAGGATACTACTTTGCAGCTTATTAAGGTTCAAACTGCTTATTATCTGCTTATTTGAGCTTATTTGTTTTGGCTGCACTTTTTAAAGGAGTGTTTGGTTTTTGCTTATTGGTTAACAAGATCTTATCTTTCTTTTATAAAAACCAAGCCAGCATATCTAGGACTATATAGAAGAGCTTATTCAAGTTTAAAAACAGCTTTTTGGTAGCTTATTATAGCTTATTGCGTCACATCTTAGTTTTAAATGAGTGTTTGGTTGTGCATTATTTGTCAACGAAAACAAAAACAGAGTCTAAACTTAATAATATCTTATTGAGTAAATAGTTTCAAGGCTTGTTAAGATAGCTTATAGGTACACGGCTTTATCTTTTGCTTATTTCCTCTTAACACGAAACTACTATCTCCTTTCAAAAACTTTCATAGTTTATTTTTAGCTTCTTTTCGTGGCTTTTTGTGGTGTAAAATGCTTGTTTTGAAGCTTATTTTTTTGGGTTTATTTTGAGCTTATTAAAGCTTATTCAGTTTTTTTGTTTGTACACGGTTTGAATCAAGAAGGTACAAGGACCACACAAAAAGGACATCGTACGTTTTTGTCTCTATTCAGGCGATTTATACATACTAGTCTGGGCGATTTAGACGTGGTAAAACTGGGAGATTTATACATGACCATAGGCAATTTATACGTGGTGACTCTGGGCAATTTATACCTTGTTTTTCTGGGTGATTTATACGTCTTGTATAGGCAATTTATATGTCCTTTACTAGGCGATTTATACCTCAGGAAACAAAGTTAAACGAGTTCGTTTCGAATTGTTTTGGGTTTTTCGGTTTCGAGTTTTGGTTGTTCGCGGGTCTTCTAACCACAATCATTACGATCGCGGTCCTTCAACGATCATCGTAGTGTATTTGGTTTTGGTCGAAGATAAACACACGAGTCCGCAAGAAGCTAAATACGATCATTACCATTTTTCATAAAATTCAAACAAAGAAGAAAGGTTAATAGGAGGGAAACGTGTTTTTATTAAACTACAATTCAAAGTTGACAAATTCAGCCCCTGGACTTAAGGACCAATTCACCATTCGTCCTTTGTTGGTTTGTTAACCCTCATTCTTGAAATAGTTTTACACCATTGGTCCTCATAACTTATAATTCAGCCGTTAGTCCTCAAAAGCTTATTGTTATTGCATCGTTAGTCCCTGAAACTTTAATTAACAATCGGTAAGCACTTTACTTGGATTTCAATTGCACTGTTAGTCCTTGTTTGTGTTTTAATCAACCGTTAATCATTTTAAGTTGAAAAGTGTAGTAACTGTTCATCCTTTTTGCTCATCAATCGTTAACAAGATTTCCAATACTTCAAATACAACAACGATTTCACCAACAACAATTCTATTTTCACAGTTTCTTCTTGATTTAGTAAAATTCCGTAAGATACTCACGTGTTTTTTTCGGTTTAATCAAGACTTGTAAAATCTCGTGAACTAGATTTTAATCAACAAACCACAACAACATCACTTAATCTACTTAAGATCCTTAATTTCATTTTACACATAGAATTTTAATGGAATCTTTAAATTCTAATTCACAAGAGAGAGAGTTGCATCAGTTGCAACAAATGCAAGACAAAGCAAAGGAAAGTTGCATGGCGTCTTTTCGACTACTTCATTCACTCCTCAAGGTTCTTTCAATCAAGGGAGGATTCGAACGGGCATGTGTGGCACTATTTGATCAAGATAATCAGACTTTTACAAGATCGTTGTTACTAAACTTGGATAATCTAGAAAACAAAGAAGAATTTCAAGAAATTAGATCCTTTAATGCTTTTAGAGTACTCATGACACAGTTTCAGATGTTCATCAATTCCTAATTCTCTTTCGATGATGATGATGGTCTAATGATACGCAAGTACTTTATAGCACACACTCAAACCGATGTTCAACAATTCTGTGGTATACTTATCCAACACATGTAATATGTTAAGAAGTCAATTGAGAAAAGAGCACAACATAAACGAGAATATGACAGGAAGGTGAATGAAAGACATATGCAGTCAAAAGAGGGAAAGTTTGGTTGGAGTAAAGCATTAGATGTTGGTTTAGTTGTTAAAGAATGCAGTGGGACAAAGTCAGACAAGCAGGTTACAAGCAGCAGTTTAGGGAATTATATCACACATGTTGTGGATGCAAATATCAGACCAGTAAATGACCAAGTGCCATTTGCTAAGGTACAATTGACTGCTCAGCATAATGTACCTGCTAATGAACAACATCATTTTGTGTAATCTGAACCCATTTATGACACACATCTATTGGAAAAGGTTAATAGAAATACCACTCCTGATTCAACAAATATGTGTCATAGGGGAGGAGAGATTGACCAGAATGCTAGAAATGTCAAGTTTCATGTCCTTTACTTGATCCATCATTTGATAACATGACAACTGAATTTTTAAACCAATCTCTCGAGTTTGAAAATATTTCTCTCAAAAAGACCGTTGCCCAACTTCAAAAAGATTTTTCAAGAATGGAAGCACATTGTGTTAACATGGAAATTAGATATCAAAATCAAGCTTCAAAAGACAGGAAACATGGTTAAATTTTAAATGAAACAAGTAATAAAGCCAAGATTAAAAAGGAAATTGAGGTACTTGAAACGATCAATATCGAATTGGAACATAGTGTGGCTAAATTACTTGCAGAGAATGAGAAGTTAAATAAGGAAAATGAGCATCTAAAACAGACTTACAAAGATCTTTTTGATTCCATCAAAAAGACAAGTGTTCAGACCAAAGATCATGCAGATTCTTTGATTGTCCAACTGAACTGTAAGTCAGTTGAAAATGCTGATTTAAAAGCTCAGATACAGGAAAAGGTTTTTTGCGAATGTAGCATTGAAAAATGATTTAAGAAAGTTAAAAGGAAATAGCGTGGATACTAAGTTTGTAAAACCATCAATCTTGGGAAAACCCGTTTTACAACCACCCAGAAACCAATCAGTTGTTAGACAACCGAATGCGTTTAAATTTGAACAACCTAATTTTTCAAAACCACAGTTTGCCTCCCAAGTTGATGTGAATAACGTTTTGTCAAAACCAGTCACTTTTTATTATTTGCCTAAAGTTAGAGAATCTGTGTTTGTAAAACCTCATCATGTGATTGCATCTGGCTCATCTAGGAATAGTTCTAAAGAATCGTATGGGTCAAATGACATGGCTTATAATTACTATCTAGAGGAAGCTAAGAAAAAGACACAAGACAAAAATAGGAATCTTAAACCTAGAGAAATGCCTTCTGCTAGAACACACCACACTCCTAATGCTTGTACACCAAAACCTAGGAGCTATAATCAAACGTCTAGGAATTGGCCTGTATCTAAGAGTAGTGAGGAAACGCTAAAAGCTGTGCAAAAAGCAGATCATTCTAGGAATCCTAGTTCATTTTCGGACTCCAAACACTTTGTTTGTTTGACTTGTCAGAAATGTGTCTTTAATGCAAATCATGATGCATGTATAACAAAATTCCTAAAAGAGGTGAATTCTCGTGTTAGGGTTCAATCCCCTAAGACTAGAAATAGTAACAAACCCGTAGAACCAAAGATTCATACTCAGAAACCTAGTAGGCAGATTGTTATAGGACATAGGTTTTCTCCCAATAAGTCTTCCGTTGTGCATGAGAAAATAAACACTCCTAGATCTTGCCTTAGGTGGATACCGACGGGTAGAATTTTTAACACTATTGGTCTTAGGTTAGTTCCAACTGGAAAGACATTCACCTCTAGCACAACAAAGGTTGACTGTAAAGGAAAGACTCGAGTTTGTTTGCTGAAAAAAGTGATATATCAGAAACCAAGGGTTCCAGGAATTTATGTATAATGAACAAGGACAATGGCTGTTGATTACTTCAGATCAACACCCGTGCTTCATGATAATGGCGTCTGTAGACAACACTGCAGGCCCCGTTCCTCAAAGAAAAGAAAGGTGTACGTTTCAGTGCGCTTTATCTTCAAAAGAAGAGAAATCTTCTTGTATCCTAAGTAAATATAAAATCAGCAAAAAAAAAGGGATTTATTTTATAAAACCTTTATATAAAACAAACATACAAATTAAAAAATGTGAAAAATACAAAAAGAATGGCTGTTGATTACTTCAGCATCACACACCGTGCTCATGATAATGGTGTCTGTAGGAACATTCTTTCAGGCCCGTTCTTCAAAGAAAGAAAGGTGTCGTTTCAGTGCGCTTTTATCTTCAAAAGAAGGAAATCTTCTTGTATTCCTAAGTAATATAATACTAGAAAAACTCAAAAGATTTTCATTTTATAAACCTTTATAAAAACAATACAAAATTAAAAATGAGAAAAATACAAAAGAAGTTTTTCAATGGCTGTATTTGCAAACGATTATAATTACGTCTCTAGAATGTCTTTCAATAATGACACGTGGAATAAATAAGTTCGTGAAAGTTCAAATGTTTTTTCCAAAACAAGCCATTGCTTGCTATTATTTCAGATAGCAACCCGGTCTTAATCTTAAAAGCAAGTATGTCAAAAAGATAATCTTGTCCTTACACAAGGGAATTTATTCTCGCGGCTTGGTCTACTTTATGAAACATGCAAAGCTAGTGATTACTTTTGCATCTCAACCCGTGCTTCCTATATTTCCACTCAGTGTACGTCATCAGTGCGCTTATGTGTTAAAATAGAAGAAATCTTTTTTTTGTTGGTTAAAAAGTCGTTCATAATGAATCAGTGTTTTCAGTAATCACAATAAGTTTTTTTCAAAGACATTGACTTCTCAACCAATGACAACAGCTCTTTAATAGAAAGGTCATTATTTGAGGGGAAGGAAATCGTCATAAACTATCTTGTATAATGGTCTTTTAAAATAAGTCATGAAATAATGGATAAAGTTTTGGTATGAGGATAAACAATTTCATGGGGAGTTAATTTTATATTATTTCAAGTGCTTTAGGATGTCATTTGTTTAAATCTTTTTATGGACTTAGAAGGGACTAGTGGAATTCAGGCTTTAATTAAAAAATAAACTTACCAAAGACGATCAATATTGCCAACTACCTCATAGTTTGTAAAAGACTTAGGATTGTGGAAATACTTTCATAGATTAATAAAATAAATTCTAAATGCCTTTGATGTTAATTTCCACGGAATTAGATTTAAGCTTATCAATTCTTCAAACACAATTCTCGAATATGTATGCTATAAGTTTTGCTGATTCCGAGGTGTCGAAACCAGCAAGGGGAAGGAGTAGATGTATACTTGATAGTGTCCTTAGCCTTCTTTTGAGGTTAGCTTCTTTTGTCTTTTGAGGTTAGCTTCTTTTGATTTTGGTGTGTTGATCTTTCGGGTGCACTATTTCAATCACTTGTAGAAGAGAATCATTCATCCTTAGCCGATATCGCATCATTTGAGTCACCAGGGGAAGTGTTTGGTTAATTATTAAAATGTGAGAAAAGTCTGGATGATTCAATGATTGCTTCCTCAACTACGGTCAATCCATAAGTTATTCTTTAAGAAGTCGAATTATCGATAAAGAGGTACCATAGAGCATGATGATCTCTTTTAAATAGTCAGTATCTTCAGAAGAATGTTACATTTAAACTTAATTGTCTTAGGTGTTTCATATTTCGATACTTAGAAGGAATAATTGTGATAAATCACGGGACTTAGTTGACTGTGGTGTTACATTTTTATCCATGACTATCCTGAAAGGAAATGCGCTCATCGGGGGACTTAATTGTCTTTGGTGTTGCGGTAACAAATTCTTGAAAGGGTTAACTGTGTACTTCAGATATCTGGGATTTATACATTAAGACTGCTTGATGCGGCTTAAAAGAAAGTTCTGAATCTACTCAAGAAAGGATTGCTGGTTTAGGGGGAAGCTAAGACAACATCAACACGAATCACCAAATCCACAGCTCAAGTTTAACATATGTATCTGAAATTGTTCTATCTCGAAGTTTGATGCAAAGACTTTCATAACTTGGAAAGAAAGTTAAAGCAACGCTGAAGAGTGCTTGGACAGAGAAAGATCAGATTAACAACCTCTTGAAAGAAAGTAGGTTAATGAGGAGTTTGGAAAAGTTCGTTGGTGGAAAATTGTTCGAAGAAGACCTACGGCTGCGTCAAAAGAACCATATGATTCTATCATATGATGTTCTCATCAATCAGGTCAAACCTCGTACATAATAATCATGTGATTGTGTGTAGTGTAGACTTTATGGTGATAATAAGGAGTGCTCGAGTACAAAATTTTCAAGAATTTCTTAGTAAATTCAAAATCTTTCAAATTATTGTACTCAGCAATGTCTTATAAACCCTCAAACGTTGAGGGGGAGCAATAATATGTTCCATTCTGCTCGAATATATTTTTTGTCCCGACGGTTAATCAATTGATATCCAAAATATCAAGGGATTAACATTTTGGATAAGGGGAGAAAATGTGATTAACCTGGACTTAATGTATATTGACAGAAGTGATCAAATAAAATAGACTCAATGCACTTCACACTTAGCATGTACTACGATTACGATGCACATGTTAAGGGGGAGCTTTTAGTGATGATAAAAAACTTTCAAAGTGTAAATCTTTTGATATTTATATCAAACACTTTGATTGAAATTTTCAAGGTTTTTGGCATGGATCGTGATGTAAATTCACCCATAAAGACCAACCTTGTCTTAAATTTATTGTGTTATAAGGCGGTTAGGCTTAGTTTTCATGATCCTTGATTCCAGCCTGAAACGGAGGGATCTACCCAGGGAATATCCACTAGCTAGTGTAGAAGTCTTAGGTATGATTAAAAAGGTGTGGATGTTACTGATATTCGTTGATAGTTTTACTTAGGTTAAGTAATGAGTAAGTTTAGAAAATATATTATACATATATAATTCGCTTGTGTACTTTGGGAATGTTATTGAATTTTGTTGTTTGATGTGATAATTTTTTTGCTTTTAAAATGAATTGCATAGATTTCTTATGACGTAGTACATTTATAATCTGTATGTGCAAGTGGTGGATGTTATTATGCTTTATTAATGACTTATTTTGAATTGGTTAAACAACAAATGAGTGATTTGCTTAATTCGAATTACAATCTTAATATATGTGAAAAGTAGCAAAGGCGACGGGTAGTGTAACACCCCCAAATTGGGTCGCAGCGGAATAAGGGTCCGGGGCGTGTTACTTTAAGATCAATAGCACAAGATATATAAGAACGACACAAAAAGTCGTTTAAAATGATACATTGGATTTAATTGAAAGATTTAATACAAAAGCATATAGCTTTACTTGTTCATTGCCGAATATTACAAAAGTTGACAATACATTTCCCCAAATATGATGCACCTAAATCTTTAAGCGTGCAATCCAAAATATAACCCAATGCATCCTTGGCATCCCATGCCTATTGATCTCCTGAAAACATTGCTTAAAAACGTCAACAAAATTGTTGGTGAATTCATAGGTTTGATAAAATCATAATGTGCAGGACCGCAAGTCTTTTTAGTGATAATGCAACACATGCAGATCTCACAAAAACTAGATTACATTTACACTAAGCTCATGACACTGAAGCTCGACAGTCTTGTTCGCATAATATTGCTACTCAGCCCGTGATGATGTTCTAACCCGAAACATCTAAAATTCGACATGTTATATCGTTCGTTCCCGGTGATAGCAAGTCACCCGAACGGGGAGGTCGTTTCCCGAATAGATCTATTAAATAACATTCGCGCTCACATAATGTAATTCCCAACTACATCTATGCAATTGACAGTTCATGATAATGGGCTTAACTGGGTTATCGCTACTTAGGTAAACATGTAATCAATACTTGCGTCCAATTTGTAAAACAAAGCATGTTTCCACCCCATAATTATAAATCATTGAAATCGTAAAAATGTGGGGCTATGAACTCACCTTGAGTTCAGATAATCCAAATATAATAATCCGCAGATAAAGCGTCACGTAAAAGATCGAATGCAACCTAAAATTATCATAGGGTCGTATAAGGTTTTTTTTACCAAGTACTTTGGGTCGATAAACTATCATGGAAAATAATCTATAGTTGTTACATCGTACTATCGTTCGGCTATCCACATAATTTTAAGAGGTCAAGACAAGACGTTGAGAGTTAGGGACAACTTAAAAAAATCGAAAATCCAACAACTCGTCGAAACGCCATCCGAAGTAGGGCCTCAATTATGAACCTCCCTAGTAAAATGTACTTTGATAACCACATTAATATTCTAATATAGCTCAATCACCAACTAATGGTTTTTGGTAAAATTGCGTTTAATAAGTATAAAACGTTTAATAATTAACCTGTTTTAAGTAAAACTAGCATAAACTTTAGCTTTTTAAGCCCGATTCTCGCGTTTCCTTAAGCCCATCTTTTCCGTATTAAGAAGGTTTATCGATATTTGACATTTCATAAATTTTCACTCCCTGATGAACAGTACTTTTACTGTTCTATCACAACATGTTTTATATAATTTCGAATTTGTTGTCGTAAAACGCCGTAAAATGTCGTATTTTATTCGTTTATAGCTCCGTTTTTAGTGATATCTTTTCGAGAGTAACGTATCTCGTAATTAAAGAAGTTAGATCATAGTTTTTGATGTTTAAAAATATATTTGCTGTAGATGAATTAGTAATTTTTATAAAAATAGTTTATAAAAGTATTTTCACGTCGTAAAATCGTAATTAACAGTATCTTTTTTCGTTATAAATCCGGTTTTTTTCGAGTTTCTTATCATTTTGGAATCGACATGAGGCGTATTATTTTTAATAATTAGGCTCTACCTACTGTATGAAAACAAAATAAAAACCTTTTATTTATCCAAGTGGTAATTGATTTATAAAAAATTGTTATTAACTTTAAAAACCTAATTTATAACTAAACATTTTTATAGACATAACAACATGTTATCATACTTATAGATCCATTATTTCATGATATATATATCCATATGACATAAGAATAAGTGCTTAAATTCATAGACATTAGTAAAAACCCTTTTTACATATTCAAAAGTCCTTAGTGGTTGATTTAGGAGCGAATATACCATATAACACCATAAAATGATGATAATAAAAAGTATAAAGGAATTAGAGACCTTATGATGATTATGAGAATGAGAAATAATAGCTCAGAAAAGAAACCCTTTTTTAGATTTTTAAAAAACCAAGGTTATAAACACAAGAAAACCCTAGCATCCAAATGAAAATTCCTAACTCTCATTTCTTGTTTAATCTTGAAAACTGTTACCCAATGCTTGGAACCATCTTATAATACCTTAGATATGATTGTGTAGAGTGTATTGTAATGTGATTTATGAAAGAAAAATATATGGATTTGGTTGGGCATGGATTTGAGCCGTGAGCTCTATAGGTGCCAAAGGAATCCCTTGATATTTTGGATATCAATTGATTAACTGTTTGGGGACAAAATGATGTATTCTAGCAGAATGGAACATATTATTGCTCCCCCTCAACTTTTAAAGGTTTATAAGATGGTGCCGAGTATAATAATTTGAAATTTTTTGAATTTACTAAGAAATTCTTGAAAATTTTGTACTCAAGCACTCTTAATATCACCATAAAGTCTACATTACATACAATCACATGAATATTATGTACGAGGTTTGACCTGATTGATGAGAACATCATATGATAGAATCATATGGTTCTTTTGTCGCAGTCATAGGTCTCCTTCATACAATTTTCCACCAACGAACTTTTCCAAGCTCCTCATTAACCTTCTTTCTTTCAAGAGGTTGTCAATCTGATCTTTCTCTGTCCAAGCACTCTTCAGCGTTGCTTTAACTTTCTTTCCAAGTTATGAAAGTCTTTGCATCAAACTTCGAGGATAGAACAGATTCAGATACATATGTAACTTGAGTTTGTGTGGTTGGTGATGTCGGTGTTGATGTTGTCTTAGCTTCCCCCTAAACCAGGAATCCTTTCTTGAGTAGATTCTGAACTTTCTTGCAAGCCGCATCAAGCAGTCTTAATGTATAAAGCCCAGATATCTGAAGTACACAATTAACCCTTTCAAGAACTTGATACCGCAACACCAAAGTCAATTAAGTCCCGGATGAGTGCATTTCTCTCTTCAGGATAGTCATGATATAAATTGTAACACCAAAGTCAACTAAGTCCCGGATATCATAATTATTCCCTCTAAGTAGTCGAAATGGAAACACCTAAGTCAATTAAGTCCTAAATGTACTCATTTCTTTCTGCAGAATACTGACTGACTTAAGGAATCATCATACCTATGTGTACCTCTTTTATCAAATATTTCTACTTCTTTTAAGAATAAGCTTAGGGATTGACCGTTTGAGGAAGCATTAATTGAATCAGAAAGAACTTTTCTCACGTTTTAAATAATTATACTCCTAACACTTCCCCCTGGGGACTCAAATGATGCATACTGGCTAATGACGAGATGTCTCTTCCACCATGTGATTGAAATAGTGCACCCGAAAGATTCAAAACAGCCTAAAATCAAAAGAAGCTAACCTCAAAAGACAAAAGAAGCTAACCTCAAAAGAAGGCCAAGGACACTATCAAGTATACATCTACTCCTTCCCCCTTGCTGGTTTCGACACGTCGGAATCAGCAAAACCTTATACGCATACATATTCGAGATCGTGTTTGAAGAATTAATAAGCTTAAATCTAGTCCGTGAGAATCAATTTCAAGGCTTTTAAAACTATGAAAGTATTTCCAAGCATTCCTAAGTCTTTTACAAACTATGAGGTGTTGGCAATATTGATCGAATGTAGTTTAAGGCCTGAATTCACTAAGTCTCAAATTGCAAATAAGTCCATAAAGATTTAAACAAATGACATCTAAAGCTTGTGTAGTTAAAATCCATTAACTCCCCTTAAATTATGATCCGTCATTATTAAAAACTTTATCCGTTAATTTCGTGACTTATTTTGAAAGACCGTTTTAAAAGATTATTTGATGACGATTTCTCCCCCTCAAATAATGACCCGTTTTCTATTTAAAGAGCTGTTGTCATTGTTTGAGTGGTCGAATTGTCTTTGAAAAATCTTTTTGTGATTACTGAAAACACTGATTCATTATGAAGACAACTTTTTACCAATAAAAATAAGATTTCTCTTATTTTAACACATAAGCGCACTGACACGTACACTTATGGTAATATAGGAAGCACGGGTTGTGTTGCAAAGTAAACACAAGCCTTTGCATGGTCATAAAGTAGACCATGCCCGAGAATAAATTCCCGTTGAGAGGTCAAGTTTCCTTTTTGACGGAATACTTGCCTTTAAGATGATGACCGGGTTGCCTATATGAAATATAGCAAGCCAATTTTGGCATGTTTTGAAAACATTTAGGAACTTTCTGCTAGAACTTCCTTTACAGACTCATATCATTGATGAATGATTATGACACGTCTCCTAAGGACCGTAAATGTTATCGATTTCAGAAGAATGTATTTTTACTCTTGTTATATTTTTCTCATTTTTTAATTTTTTTCTTTGGTTTTAAAAATTTTATATTTTTGTATTTTGATTATATAAATGTTTTCTGTTATTGAATAATCTTTTTGGTTTTATGGTTTTAATATTATATATATTATATTTATATTTATATATACAACATATGATACAAGGATATCAAGATATAGGTACACCAACTATTCTTCAGCTTCTTCTGCCAACTGTTTCAGTGTATCATGCGTATAACTTTGACATTCCCAGCTTGTTGATCAGAAATTCAATTCTTTCTCTACATAGGGGTTTAGTGAAGATGTCCGCCAGATGATATTCCGTGTTGACAAAGTAAAGATCTACTACTACATTCTCCACTTACTCTTTGATAAAGTGGAATCTGATGTCAATATGCTTCGATCGAGAATGTTGAACATTGTTGCAGCATAAGGCAATAGCGCTTTTGTTATCACAGACATTGCAATTTTATTGAATCCAATACCTTAGTCGGTAAGCTATGATCTCATCCAAAGGACTTGAGCACAACAGCCAGATAAGGCTATTTATTCAGTTTCTGTACTGGATATCGCAACGCTTTTCTGCCTTTTGAGGACCCAGGAAAAGGTCTGTCTCCTAACTAATTGCATTACTTCCTGATGCTACTTAGTCATAGTTTATTTGCAACACGGTGAGATCTCTCGTCTGCACTAAGCTCCGTTGGAGCTATTGAAGAATCCTTTGGATACCAGAGTCACTGTTAACGGTTCCTCGTAGGTATTTATAGATTCTTTTACAATCATGTGAGTGCTTTTCGATTGGCTTTTCCTGATTTTTTTTTTTTTTTTAAACTTTGTGTTGATCCCACTTGATAGATCTTGCTTAGCTTGTAAGAAGCTTAGTTGTATTGAATATTATCCAAACATCTATGGTAGATCCGTTGATGATGAATATCATAGACTATGCGGAATTAGTCAATGCATACTAAGGAAGGATTCTTTATAAAAACAGTAACACAAAATTACTGAACAAGACAAATTACTAACTTTCAGAACTCAATATAAAACGCAACACTCTTAATAGTTGTTTTATTTACAAAAACCTTAAAGTACGAATATTAAAGATGTATTAACATTTTGCCCTAGGACCTCCTTTTATACTCCAAGGGTCCTACAGGCTTACAACACTTTAGTAACTTTTCATGATCTTTCTTATAAAACAAAACGTAATCTCTTAAATAAATAAGTTATACATATTTCTTTCAAATAACTAATTATTATATTTGTAAGTTTTTGTTCTCCAATCAATCTTGAATTATCATCTCTGTCAGCATATTCTTCCAGCCAGTTGTACTCATCAGCAGTTGTTAATCTGAGATTTACAGTATTAACTAGCTTAGTAGTGTACTCTAGCAGTTACTAACAGACACTTGTAGTACTAACTTTTGTAATAGGCAGTAGTAACTACTTAGTATATTTCAGTCTTCATCTCTGAGCGTCTTAACTTATACTAGCAGAATTATACACTTTATACTAAACAGTATCTAATTATACTAACAGTAGTAACTAGCGTAGTAACTTTTATATAACCAGTACTAATACTTAGCAATATTTTTCAATTTGTATTCTAGAGACACTAATGTTATGCTTGACAGCACTAATATATACCTGAGCAGCGGTAACTCTAAGAATATCTTGAAGTCTTTTAAACCCAACAATCCTCCCCTAAACTTGATGTTTATCATCTGAATCTTCAAGTTTCATTAAAAGTCTTCACCATCACTAGGAGGATGCATTCAAACACTTCATTGACCATTTTTCTGCTTTTTCATGAGCTTGAGTATTGATAACACATCTCATTCCAATGGTCAGCTTGAAGCTTTTTGTTCAGCATGTTTAAGATTGTTATTAGTGTAAGGGGATATCTTTTCTCAACTAACATAAATATATGTAGATTTTTAAACCTCACAAAGTGCACTCCACAGTTATCAAACAACTTCCATACAGTCACTTTGTACCCTTGTAGATTTTTCCATACTTCACTTTTTATGTCAGGTTTAAACATTACTTTCAAATCACCCCATAACACTTTTTCATAATCCTCCTCTGGTCTTTTATTCTCATGTTTAGCTTTAACCAACTTCCATAGGGTCTCCAAGTCTTCTCTATCAATATCTTGGAGCATCTTTATCATTGATGAATACCTTTTTGAACTTCCATAAGACTCTTATCAATTTGAAGCTATCACATCATTCCATATTTATCAATCTTGTATTAACATCACTAGAGTCTTAGTAGTAGATGTATAGCATCAATTGCTACCTCATCATCTTTAACTATCTCAATATGCCTTTTCATCTCTGCCTCCTCTTGATCATCATTTTTTTTAGCTTCTACATGCTCATCTATCTTTTGCTTCTTTGGATTCATCAGATTCAAGCTATCTCTGCTTTTAGAACAGGCATGTGTCCGCTTTAATTGAGCTAAATTAGTTGAGCTTGTCGAACACAGTGCTATTAATGTCAAGAAATGTATCACCATCCCCTTCGCATTTGATGTTGTATGAATGTGCCGAGCTCGCAGCAGTCACGCATTACGTGGACTGCTGAGAGATACGCAGTTTGTTGTCAGGGTTTGCGAAAAGAGATGTAGACTGAATGTGGCTGTGTCACTCAATCACGACTAGTATTCATATCCCCTCCCCCCCACTCTCTTCACTGGCGTAAGTTTTTCCCACCTCCTTTCCCATCTTTCACTTCCATTTCAGCTGAGCTGTGTTATTAGTGTCAACCCATATTTTCAGGTAGTACAATTCTACTCACCTTTATTGAGTTTGCTGGTAGGTGGTTTACTTCTTAATTGCTTTGCCTATCTCTAGTACTTAGAAGAAACTTTTCTCTTCAGCTATCTTCATACACTAACATTCTTGTAACTTTTATTCAATAAGCGATATAGTGCATGTTTGCTGCTCACAGACTATTTAGAGTACGCAGTTGCTACAGGTAATGGCATACTAAGACTTCTTGAGTCGATGCGACTCTGATTATGATGCGATTGGAATGTAGTGCTGCTGTATATATTGAAGACTCATAAGGTGACAGAGGGGAACGCTAAGAGACACTTCTTATTGAGTAGAAACCTTTCAACATATAAATAATTACATATTCTCATAAAACTCAGTTTCCGCCTTTGCGCCAGCCTAATAACATGTCCGTTCTAAGCCCCCCTTCTTGAACAAGAATCTCCCCACTCCACTCCCACCCCTGTATGTGTGCCTCACCCGCCTTCCCCGCCCAAACAAACCACCCCCGCCCCGCCCGCAGACAGCCTCCCCACCTTTTGAATGTATCCAGTTCTTTCAATAATTGCTGCTCTGCTAGCTTTCTTCTTGTGCAACTCTTTATATTTTCCACTATGCGTGTTCTTAGCCTGCAATTCTGAGTGCCTTTCTTTCATCAAGTGCAATTTGATCTTTTTTTCTTTAATGACTTTTCAAGCTCATACTATTTTTACTCTTTTCCTTTGTCCTTTTTCTTGTGGATGAAAGTTGGTGAAGCTTTGTGAAGATGATGATGTTGTTTTGTATTCACTTGGCTTTTGGTTTTGTTGAATCACTTGGCGCTTTGAACTACAAACTGCTAGCCTTGGGTCTGGTTTGTTGTAGTGTTGTTGCAGCAATTGTAACAGCTTTGGGTTTAAATGCTTTGATCTCTATTAGAGTCTGATTCCAGAGTCAACTCATTCAACCGTTGTTTTAGTACTGGCCATTTGAGTAACTACTCACCAGCAAGTAGATAACTGGATCTAGCAGCACTATCTTCCTTTTCAACAAAACACTTCTTCACCTTGTAAATCATCTTGTACATCAAACAACATCTCTTCATCATATCTTTCTTGAGTCTCATCAATCAAAGTCACTTCTTCATTAGCATCAAGATTAGCTATTTTCCTCCCTAGTTAGGATACATCCTCCTAAGCACCCAAACTAACATCATTAAAGGATTCTACCCTGCTAGCTGAACCAACCTTCCTTAACCTCTTGAGCCCTAAAGTTCTTGACTTCCTTCTTTGTTCCAACTGCTTAACTCTTTTCTCTAAACTGGCAATCTCCTTTGCTTGAGCAGTCTTTGCTTCCTCCAAATCAAGAACCTGCTTTTATAGTTTGGTACATAAAGTCATCAATTTAGCAAGTTGCAATCTATCCTCGCCACTTTGAGGTAGATCACATGGAGGGGTAGATATAGGTTCTTCATTAGTAGCCTCATCAGGTATAGGCTCTATAGGACTACTGTCCTTCCTCTATTTCCTTCTAGATTTTTTTCTTTTGAGGCTTCGATGATGATGGTTGAGTAACAATGGGTGTGGAATGGTAATTAGTAGGAGCAGCTGAATCTTTACCCATGTCTTCTGGAGCTTGAACCATCATAGTTTGAAATAGAAGGGTGATTCTCCCAGAGAAACCTTTTCCTCCCCTCTTCATATTAGCAAAAATCTTCTTTGTATAGGAAGGTGTAACATAAATCCCTTTATGTTTGGACATTCCTTTAACTTGTTTGTCCAGGAACACTTGCACAAACCTTGGATACATAAGAAATTTAACCCCACCCTCCAAGTTCTTCATCATATGATTAAAAATTTACTTGGAAAAGTTAAAATTTTGGTTTGTAGCAAGACAGATGATAGCAGATGCCATAGTGCTACTAAATTCATTCTAAGCTGTAGTCTTAGCACTAAGGCATTATAGAATTATATGGATAAGAAATTTCCATTAGGATGAAAAATAAGCTTTATAAAATGTAAGCTTTTGTGTAAGATTTTCATACCCCATGAGTGTCAGCTGTTTTAAAAATTACATCATTTGGCAGACATTCAATCCCTTCAGCATCTTCAAACATAAGATCACTTCTCACACTCTTCTCAGTGATGATCACCTTCTTCTTATCTACTAGGGCTTGTATCTGACGTTCCCCATTAATTGTCTTAGCCTTAGCAGTTTCCCAAAACTGTTGAATGCATGATTCATATACTGTAGGATTAACCGTTAATGCATACTTG
>BQNB010120717.1:3609-20585 GCA_026074375.1 Tanacetum coccineum | reverse complement strand
GTGCTGCTTATCCTAAACACCCCTTTAAGAATCTAAAAACCATTTTAAGCTTGATTTTGACTGATATAAGCTAAGATTTTTAAAAACAGATAACAAACTAACAATATTAAGGCTTAATAAGTAAATTTCAACCTTCAATAAGCACTTAATAATAAGTAAACAATATAAGCAGTTTTAAGTTAAATATGACAGTTTTATAAAAACATGAACAAAGAAGATTTAAACATTAAGCAAGCATCAATAAGCAATAGAAAACATAAATAAGCAATAAAATGAGCACTAAATAAGCTAACAGTAAATAAGCTAAAACATGAAAAGTGAAAACTTAAAAAACCCTTTGCTCAAAACAAGGGCATAAATGCTCTTAAGAGCTTATCAACAAGCTCTAGCTTGTTTGAAAACAAGCTAGTATGGTCATATAAGCCCTTCCAAATTTGGCTTATCTTTCAAGTTAAGCAAAGGTATTTTAGGGGTGGACTTTTGGTGAAATTGGTTTAAAATCTATAAGCTATATAAAAGTTCAAATTGCTTTAGTAAAACAGTTTAAACAAGAGCTTATTAGACCATTTTCAAAGCATATAATTCATTAACATGAAAAACAAAATTTAACATAAAACTTTAGAATTTCATTAAAACTTAAAAAACGTTTACAAGGCTTGAAAGAAAGAAGGTTACAATAAGCTATCTTAAACTAAAATAAGCTGTAAAATACAATAAAAAGATTAATTAAAAGCTACCCTCCATCCCCTAATGAAAGAAACTAGTCTCTATTTATAGCCGAATAGAGAAGGTTCTAGGTCTTCAAGTGTGTTTCTTCTGTGAGAGGATTTGAGAGTGCTCTCTAAGCCTTTAATCATAGCCCTTGAATTCTCTTTGTGCTTCTTTGAACCCAATCTCAGCCCTTGATTTATCTTGACCAATCAGTAGCCATAGGATTGCCAAGGTGGTTTGTCAACTTCTGGGAGAATAGGTTAAGGGGGTGTGAGTGGTTTTGTCGGGTTGCAGGGTAAGAGTGAAAGAGATGGATGAATAGTGAGAGTGATGGATTTGGCGGGTAAATGGTTTATTTAGGGAAAAGGGTTAACGCGGTTAGGTCATGGGGGACTAACGATGTAAACCCATAATGACTAATTGTGTTAGTCCTTAAGGACTAACGGTGTAAAGGGTTTTAACAGGAATATGGTTGGGCTTTTGTTGGGCTTGGTTATTTAATTTTGGGCCATGTTTTAGTTAAATGGATTTTAGGCTTTGTAAAGGCTTTTGATTTAATAGAAAAGCTTAATGGGCTTACTCGACCCATTAACTTGGGTATGGGTTGGCCTAATAAGATGCTTATGTCCTTGGCTTTGGCTTTTCATGCTTTTTCCATTCCCGTGCTCGGTTTTGGCTTCGTTTTTGTCCTTTAGTGAATATCCGTTACCTGCACATCATAAATCACAAAACACACAAGTACAATGCATTTTTGATATATTTTGGTCATTTAGGCTCGTTTTATTAGGTAAAAGGTATGTGTAATTAAGCACATACCAAAGTCCCCATACTAAACTATTGCCGTGTCCTCACGCAATGCCATAAGCAAACACTTTAGAAGACTAAGAATCTTAATTCCCCTTGACTAATTACCTCAAAAAGTAGCTAAGTGTTCATCTTAAGGAATTAAGAACTCAATAGCTTTGAAAATCCCCGTTTTGACCATTTTTATATATCTACACTAATTACCACACATATATTTTATATTTTTCCTTTTTCTTTTTCTAACTAGAATGTCTAGACTTTCGTTACTTTCATAACCTTTAGGGTCATAGAATAAGAAGCACTCTAATCCTAAAATCCCCAAAAAGGATAAATTCATCGTCCTCGATTTTTTCACTTGTCACAAACCAAGCTTAAAAATGAAATCACCGTTAAATATAAGTTAAGATGCTAACACTACTCATATTTGTAATTGTAAACTTTTCACTCCCAACAATTATTATATATTATGTGAGTGTGCCCATTTCAAATTTCAACCATGGATCAACTTTTTAAGAAAGTTGCAATATTTCTATGCTTCACGTTCCACCCAAGAATAATGAGTTTGAAGGCGAGATCATCCCATGTAGCGACTTTCGTCTCGGCACATCCCAACCTTGCGGCTAAGTGACCAGGATTTTGACACCTCACAGAGACTAGTATCGAGACTCACGGACCTTCGGTTTCAAAACCCTTGGACTTCCCGTTTATACATAGAAAAACTACAACTAAAGCAAATTAGTCTTAGTTCAAAAATATATTTAAATTTAAGAAAAAGAGATTTTAAAATATTTATTTATTCAACAACTATATATATACATTTTTTTGCTATAATCATAATATATTACCTCCACCCTTTAAACGACTACCACATCGGTTGTGAGCCGGCAAGAGGTAGTGGTCTTATTTCGGTGTAGGCCCCCGCCTTATATGAAGACTGAAACATCGGTTGTGAGCCGGCAAGATCCAGTAAACTGACGGGGATATTGTTTCTACTTATTAATATATATCATCATCATTATTTTTTTGCAACATTTATTACGCGGTATATAGAATTTTTTTAGAAAATTTAAGTATATAGCTGAACTAAGACTAAATAAATTAATGTTATCGACTACATTAACAAAGCTTTAAATTAAAAAATTCTTGATTTAAGTTTAATTTTCAAAAATAGCACCTATTATTAGTTAGGTTAGGAGCTTATGGGAGAAAAGGCCACAAATTACACTTATGAGCTTGTAAGATATCCAACTAATCCTTGTTTAACATCAAACTTATATTTAACTCTATCATTTCTCATTCTTCGCAAATTTAAAATCTTTATTAAAAAGATCCGCGAATGCTTAGTCAAATAAACTAGCTTAGTCAAGTTTATAAAGGTTAAGGGACAAAGCTAAGAGCTCAACACGCTCGATCGAGTCAAAATTTATTCTTATTCTACCCAACAAGAATGTCAAACATTGTGACAAAATACTTATTTTATTTTTGGATTTTTTTTTCATTTTTGCATAAAATCATAATATTTTTTTAAATTTTATTTTGGTAAAAATGGGATTACGTGAAAACAACGACTACAGGCACAATTAAATCGATAGATTCCCCCCGATACTAGAACTGAACATTGTCCTCAATGTTTTAAGAAGGGTTTCTACGTAAATCTAAAGCCGTTTATTAAGTATGCTCAAAGATAAACGTTAGTCGATAAGATTTAGGATATTGGATTCCCATAATCATGATAAGGATTGAAGCTCGAGTGAATGAAGGACAAAACCACGACCACGAGAGTCTTCATAATCCGGGGCAATCCTGGACATACAACACAAACCACGAAACACGAGAAAGGAAAAGGCGAACCTCCTCACATCACACTTATTTATTACTAATACTATAATTATATTAGGATAAGCATGGGTTGTCACCCACGAAGCGCTTGTTTATTAATGAGTCACTAAGCTTGACTCGTCCCTGAATTTAGTTTTCCATGGGGAAGGTTTGGAGATCCGGGAAAACCATAGGTGGTATGTCCCCTCCAAAGTAGTGTTTGAGTCTATGACCGTTCACCTTAAAGTTTGGTCCTTCAGTTTGAGATAACTCGACGGTACCATAAGGGAAAACTTGAGCAACGGTGACTGGTCTGGTCCAACGGGTTTTGAGCTTGCCTGAGAAAATCTTTAATCGAGAATTGAAGAGAAGAACTCGATCACCAACGTTAAAAACGCGGTTTTTAATCTTGGAGTCATGAATCTTCTTCGTTTTCTCTTTATAGATTAAAGAGTTCTCGTAGGCTTGATCTCGGAGTTCATTTGCAATGTTTCAAGGCCTAATAGGCCTTTTGTTCAAGCTCGATAGGAAGATGACAAGCCTTTCCGTACACCATCTTATAAGGAGTGCACCCGATGGGTGTTTTGAAAGTGGTACGGAAGGCCCATAAAGCATCGTCTAACTTATCGGACCATGAAGCACGATTTTCGCCTACGGTCCTTTCCAAGATACGTTTCAAACCACGATTTGAAACCTTCACTTTTCCACTCGTTTGTGGATGATACGCGGTAAAAATACGGTAAGTAACTCCACACTTAAGCATGACCTTTCCAAATTGGTCATTGCAAAAGTGAGTACCGTGATCACTAATTATAGCACGAGGAGTTCCAAATCGGGCGAAGAGAGATTTCAAAAATTTAACGACAACTCGGGCATCGTTAGTGGGGAGCGCTTTTGCTTCTACCTATTTAGACAAGTAGTCAACAACCACGAGAATGTACTTGTTCCCTCTAGAAGACGGGAATGGCCCCATGAAATCAATGCCCCATACCTCAAAGATCTCGCATACTTGAATTGCATTTTGGGGCATTTCATCTTTTTGAGAGATTTTGCCTTGACGTTGACAAGCGTCACACCATGTGATCAAGTCATGGGCATCTCGGTAAATAGTCGGCCAATAAAAACCAGAATCAAAGACTTTTTTAGCGGTGTAGTTGGCACCATGATGTCCCCCGGTGGGTCCATTATGGCAAGCCGTGAGGATATCAACGACTTCTTGGCCGTGAACACATCGTCTAATCACTTGATCCGCACAAATCTTAAACAAGTAGGGGTCGTCCCAAAAATAATGCTTAACGTCCTTAAAGAATTTTTTCTTTTGTTGGGACGACATCCCTTTTACTACAAAATTTCCCGCATGGTAATTTGCAATGTCGGCAAACCATGGGGTATTAGAATCACCATGAAAAGTTATCATTCCGAGGGTCTCGAGAGGAAATGTTTCATTAATTTCCTTTTTCTCGAGATCACCTTGATGAGGGTTAATCTAGACAAACGGTCGGCCGCTAGATTCTCCGCTCCTTTTTTATCACGAATAATGACATCAAATGGAGTAGGAGAATCTACCGGAGCAATCTCGGCTTAGCATCTTGTTTAGCAAGAAGATACTTTAGAGCCGAGTGGTCCTTATACACTATGGTCTTCGATAAGACTAAGTAAGGCCGGAATTTTTCGAAAGCATACACCACGGCTAATAACTCTTTTTCCGTAGTCGTGTAATATGCTTGAGCATCCGTCATGGTCTTACTTGCATAGTGTATAGGCTGAAAATGTTTGGTCTTACGTTGCCCCAAGACTGCACCTACCGGTAATCAATTAGCGTTCGGCAACTAATTTCAATGGTAGGTCCCAATCGGGGGCAACTAAAATTGGGGCTTCGGTTAACTTTTTCTTAATTATATTAAACGCTTCAATACATTCTTTCAAGAAAATAAACGGGGTTTCTTTTTTAAGAAGACGGGTCATCGGTCGGGCTATTTTAGAAAAATCTTGAATAAATCGACGATAGAACCCGGCGTGACCTAAAAAACTTCGAATGCCTTTGACGGAAGTTGGATGAGGGAGATTAGTTATAACATCAACTTTAGCTCTGTCGACCTCAATCCCAGACTTTGAAATTTTGTGGCCGAGGACAATGCCTTCTTTAACAATGAAATGGCACTTCTCCCAATTTAGAACTAAGTTGGTATCTTCGCACCGTTTAAGCATTTTATCTAAATAGGAGAGGCAAGACAAGAAAGAATCCATGAAGACTGAGAAATCGTCCATGAAAACCTCCATTGTTTCCTCGATCATATCGTGGAAAATGGCCATCATGCACCTTTGGAACGTGCCCGGAGCATTGCATAAACCAAAAGGCATACGTCGGTAGGCAAACGTCCCATAAGGGCAAGTGAAAGTGGTCTTCTCTTGGTCTTGCGGGTCAATAGAAATTTGGAAATATCTGGAAAATCCATCTAAAAAGCAATAGTATTCGTTCCCTGCTAAACGTTCTAGCATTTGGTCCATAAAAGGCAACGGGAAATGGTCTTTACGAGTGGCATCATTAAGCTTACGGTAATCAATACAAACAAGTCATCCCATAATTAACCTAGTAGGTATTAACTTATTATCTTCGTTTTCAACTACGGTTATGCCACCCTTTTTAGGCACACAATGAACGGGACTCACCCATGGACTATCAAAGATAGGGTAAATTAATCCGACATCAAGGAGTTTGATTACTTCCTTTTTGATAACCTCGTGAATTTTTGAATTCACCCTTCTTTGATGTTGAACCACCAGTTTGAGTCATCTTCTATTAAGATCTTGTGAGTACAAAAACTAGGGTCGATACCCTTAATGTCAGAAATTTTGCATGCGATGGCCCGTTTGTGTGACTTAAGAACCTTTAAAAGGACGGCTTTTTCTTCTTCTTTTAATTCTTTAGAAATTATGACAGGTAATTTATCGGTTCCTTCTAAAATTGCATATTCTAAATGAGAAAGTAAATCCTTAAGCTCAAGTTCCGGAGGATCATCAATAGAAGATTTTATTGTTTTAAGTTCCTCAAGATTAAGTTCTTTCGGAGGGGGAGGAGATGATGGATCTTTATTTAATAACTTCTCAAGTAAACGAATGTCTCCTTCCGAATCAAATTCGGCATTATCAATTCCCGGTGGAATTAAATCACTTGAAAGACAAGCTTTGATTTCTTCCAAAACAAAGTCACATCCCTCAAAAGGAGTGAACAAGGGGGAAGTAGACGCAATGATAGGATCCGAAGGAGTGGGATTGCCACGTGTCAAACTATCTGAAAATCCGAGAACTTCTTGAGCATACTCCTTGCATGCAACGTCTATGATATTGACTTGATGAACCGTTTCATCATAATAATTGCGGGAGTATCTCGAAGTGTACCCGATCTTTACATTAAATGGCTTTTCATTGAATTGAAGAGTCATTCTTCACAGTTGTACATCGATTAAAGCTCGTGTCAGCCTCAAAAATCAAGGTTATCTCTGAGGATCAGAGGAACCCGAGGATCGACATCGTAATCAACTACAACGAAGTCGGCCAGAAAATAAAACTTTCCTACTTTAACAAAGACCATCTTCATGACACTTCCGGAATAACTGTCGATCGGTTTGCAAGTTCGTAGTGTCTATGGGGTCGAATGAGTTCAGAGAGCAAAAGTGGCTCCACACGGAAAAGAGGCATTAGAATTAATGCTAGCGCCAAGATCGGCCAAGGCTAAGCACTCTTCAAGCTCCGAAAAGTCACACGGGATGAGAAATTTGTCAGGGTCTCCAAATTTTTTGGGTAACTTTTTTAGGAGCACCGCCGAACAGTTCTCATTTAACGTGGTATTTGCCAATTCAAATAATTTCTCTTTATTATTTAGAAAACTCTTAAACGTAGAAGCAAACTTCGGCATATAAAGAAGAGCATCCGTGAAGCTAATATCAAAGTGTAATCTTTGAAAGATTTGTAGAAACTTCATCATTTGATTATTAGCTTTTTCATGGAGCTTTTGGTCGCTAAGCCTTGAAGAATAAGGTATTGACGGTTTAGGTTTAGGCCTTGGAGCAACTTCGGGCTCCATAATCGGGTCTTGGATAACCGGAGTTTGGACGTGTGCGGTACTTCCTAAACTTGTATATTTCACCTTGTCCTTTGTCACCTCGGTTTCACGTTCCACTTCCTTCGGGAGAGGAGAAGGAGTATGTGGAATCGTAGGTCCATCGTAAGTAACACCACTTCGGGTGGTAATAGCTTTCACATCATTTCTTGGGTTAGCTACGGTATTACTAGGAAGTGATCCTGAACCCGAGGGACTTTGCATTTGGAAAAAACTACTCATCACGTTTTTAATTTCATTGCTCATCATATTTTTAGCTCATTTTGATTTTTTGTCATAGAAGTCTCAAAATCATTCCTCATTTCCGTTCTCATATTAGTTATTTGATTTTCTATAGCTCTCATATTAGTCTTATTAATCTTGATATAGTTCGATAACTCATTTGAAGATTGAACTTGAACTTGATTATTCGAAGCTTGATAATTGTTGTTTCCTTGATTGAAATTATTTCCACGGTTTTGATTATTTCTTTGATTTTGATTGTATCGGTTTTGATTATTTTGCACATTCGGTTGATTGAAACCGGATGGTCCGAGGTAATTATTCGAGCGATAGCTAAGCAAATTATAATCACCTTGCGGTTGGTAGAATTACCAACCGAATTGTAGTTACCCGTAGTAGCATAAGCGGCTCCTCTTGTGTGTAGCCACGCATGGCTGTGGCACTTGGTAAAACTAATGGGAGGCTTGGGACACCCAACAAGTCTCGCATTTCGTATCAGCAGATTTGACCGTTTGCATTTGTTTCATCATCTCTAGAAAATTTTTATTCATCATTTCCAATTGTCGAACAACTTCTGGACTCTCAGTAGTAGTAGTAGAAGAGATATTTCTAGACGTCTCGTCTTGAGTTGCTGAAGTGTCCCAATGGTTGTGGTGAGCGGTCATGTTCTCGATTAATTCGTAACATTCTTCCGGTGTCTTTTGCATAAAAGTTCCTCCCGCTGCAGCATTGATGGTGTCCCGATGGCTTAATGTCAAACCATTATAAAATGTATCAATTTGTGTAACTAAAAGCATGTTATGGTTAGGACACCGATCAATGGACAATTTGTAACGCTCCCATGCCTCGAATAATGATTCGTGCGGTTTTTGTTCAAATTTCGTGATCTCGTTCCTTAATTTAGTCACCATTGAAGGAGGAAAATATTTCGAGAGAAATTTCCTCATCATATCGTCGAAAGAGTGGATGGAATTCCTTGGAAGGCGATCATACCATGCGATAGCATGATGCGTCAAGGAATATGGGAAAAGAGATAAACGAAGGGCGTCATCGGAGACCCCATTTTGCTTCATATGTTGAGTAATTTCCAAAAATTTATCAATATGTCTATTGGCATCGTCGCCCGGTAATCCGTGAAATTGGCAAGTATTTTGAACTTGTTGGATCATGTGATGACGAAGTCCAAAATCCGTAGCTTGAATTGGAATCGGGGCAATTGGTCCGCCCCGTCCATTTATAGACGGTTGGCACAACTCCTCCATCGATCGGGGAGCTGGCCCATTAGGTCTCACCACCGGAGGTGGACCATTATTTGGTGGAGGGGGACCCGCAGGAGGCGGTCCCTGATTATTATGAGGAATGCTCATAACTTCTTCGAAGTCGAAAAGAGATGACGGTTCACCTAAATTCCTTCGTCGAATAAGACTCTCGGGGTCTCTAAGCGGAGAAAAATAGATTAGAAGATGTAGAATGAGTGCTCATGCACTAAAAACAAAATAAGATAAAATAAGATAGAACGAAAATATTTTTGTAACAGATAATCGAACAAGTGTACGGTAGCTCTCTAGAAAACGCACAAAGAAGCGGAGGAGCGGGTAAGCGCGAAGCGTTTTAAAAACCTTCTCCTTTCGGCTCGAAGTTTGTAGGATCAACCCTCCTTAAACTTCTCTTATAGTTTGTAAATCTAAAGGTGAGCCATTTTCACATGTGACACAACGGTTATTTTGAGTTTTTCAAAAAAAAATGGTAATTTATAAAATAAATTGAAAACAAAATATTTTTGTATTTTTATGGATTTAGAAAAGAAAATAGAAAATAATAAATGATAACTTCACGGGGAAGGATCTTCAATGCACTAACTTTAAATACTTTGCGAAAATCGTACACCTCTTCCCAGCAACGGCACCAAAAATTGATTCGATCCAAATAGTCTATATATAATAAAATATATATCCTAAATATCTCAAATTAATTATAGTATAGTGGAAATCCCGTTTGATAGGAAAATTGCTTGAGGACAAGCAATATTTAATCTCCCGGATGTCGTATCCCGACAAGAGTTGAATTTGAAGTTCGCGAAAGTATTTTGTTTGATGCTCAAATATCAAATATTTTCAATTTTGGATTCTAAACCTAAATACGCAAAGAGAAAGCACATAAAGGTACACTAAACTAGAAATAAAGACAACTTAAAAAATCTAACGACATTTAAACGTAATTAAACACTAATTAATACCTTAAATAACTAACTTAATTAACTAAAAATGACAAATTTAAATTCTAAAAACTCAAATTGCAAATTCTAAGCTAAAATGACTTAAACTAATTTTTAAAAATAAAATAATATTTTTTTGGTTTTTTTAAACTAATGAAAACTATTTTTTAAACTAAATTATACTAAAAATTAGATTAAAAATACTAAACTAAATTATAAAAATTTAAGAAAATTTCTAAAAGTACTTAACACTATTCCTAAGGTTTCTAAAAACGAATTAATAAGCTCAAGCCAATAAGCTGCTAAAAATCTAAAAATCCTAATAAGCCAAAACTGAAATTGCACTTTACAAATAAACAAACCAAGAGAATAATGAAAAAGACCCTAGGGCGGGATGGTTGAGGTGTTGGTGTTGTGAATGAGAGGTCATAGGTTCGAACCCTGTGACCTTTCTTTTTGACAAAATATTTTTTTTTAAATTTTTTTTTGAAAAAGCTAAAATAAGAAACTTTTATGAAGGGCTTATTGCTAAAACTTTAAAATAAGCTAGAAAAAGCAGATTAAAAAGTGGCAGAATGGATAAAACTAACTAAAGACAATAAGCAAAACTGTTTGGGATTTTTAGACTCATTAAGAAAATGTTAAAACTAATAAGCTGAAAACAAATCCTAACCTATAACTAATAAGCACTAATGACAAGAAATTGACCAACAAATTAAGCTAAAAAGCTCTTAAAAGCTAAAAGGAATGCAGACTTAAACAAGCAGTTTTTAAGGAAATATGACTAACATTGAGCTAAGTTTAAGAACAAATAAGCTCTAGAAATAAGATGAAAACTCAAAACAGATTAAGTTTGATATCTAAGGAACACATGAAAACTAGAATTAAGAAAATTGGTTTAGAAAATAAGCTAGAAAAAGTAATTTGAAAATGGCAGTTTTACTACTAATATTTTTGGCTTTTTTGAAATTTAAAATGACTACTTGCAGCCCTAAATTTAAGCTAGAATAAGTTGTTTTAAAAACTCAAAAAGTAAAAACAGATTAAGCTTGATGCCTAATGAGCTTATACTATCAATTTCAGATCCTTAAACAAACTTAATCTAACCTAAAGTTGCTATTGAAAACTGGATTTTAAACTTTGAAAATGAGACTTAGAAACTTTGACAGATTTTGACTTAAGCACAACACTTAAACTAAATTTATTCTACTGCATAATAACTATTAACAAGCAAGAAATCCACACCAATAAGCCAGTATTGAAGATCTAAGAAATAAGCTAATTATCACCACAGAATTTCTAACTACTTATAGAATTTAACCTTAAAAACTTAGATCTAATCCCTTAACAAATTTGAACAACTCGTTTTTAAGACCTTGTACAAGATCCAAAATGATTTTAAAAACTAAAAGTGACTCAAGAAGTACTAACATATGTTAGTGCTGCTTGTTTTCGATGTGCAACACCGTAATGATCTGATTTTTCATTTTAAAGCTATAAAAGATTGAATTAAGCTGAAATTTGTAAAAACAGATTAAGCATTAAGCAAATGAAGAACAAATAAGCATAAACTAATAGGAAATAAACACAAATAATCAGTTTGAAAAGCTAAATAGTAATTAAGATTACTAAAAGTAAAAATGAGAAGTACCTTGATCCCAGCTAAACAGGGATCTAATATGCTCTTAAGAGCTTATCTACAAGCTACAGCTTGTTAGAAACAAGCTGGTGAGTTCCATAAGCCCTTCCCTTTTTGGCTTATCATCCAAAAGTTAAGTTGAGGTAATTTTGAGGAGATTTGAGATGAATACTAATTCAATTAAGCTTTTGAAGGCTTAACTAAATGAAAGCTAGCTTATGAAGTAATTAAGAGCTTATAGAGCTTATTAGATTGAATTTTAAACCATAATTGCATAAAGTAAAAAACATGAGTTAAACACGAATTTAAATAAACAATGAAGTTTTATTTATAACTAAAGAGAGTACAATACTTAGAAAAGGAATTTACATGAAAAGTAAACTAAAAGCTACTAAACACTACTAAATTACTAAACGCTTAAGCTAAAAACTACACACCATTACTGTGTGATCTCAGCCTCTATTTATAGAGGGTAAAGGAAGCTTCTAGAAGCAAGGAAGCTGAACAGTAATGCACACAGGATGTTTGTTGCCCTATTACATTTAAATGTCAAGATATATTATAAAGCTACTTCGGTACATTGACTACATGATTTGGTCAACATAATTATGGTTAGATTATAAAATCATAATTATGAAGTATGTAATTAACTTGAAATTACTATTGAACTCAAGAGTTTGCGTTCATAATTACTTTAGTTAGTATAATTATGTTTACTTGTTAAGACATAATTATAAAGTCCTTGAATTAATCAATGACTTATAACATAAAGTATGCAGTAACATTGTTATGTCTTCTTGTTAACACATAAACATAAGGTCCTTGAATGATTCAACGACATATAATGTATTTGACATGTTTTGTTTTCTTGTAAACACATGATCAAAGAATTCTTGAACTGTTCTGTCTTCTTGTGAACACATAAACATGGAGTTAATGTACTTATTCAAGAAATATACATTATAGCATGCACTTGGTTTTAAAATACTTTGTATTCAATTTGGCTCGACCCAATTGGTGAGTATTTGATCCAAAGAGAATTAAGTTATCTAAGGAATTCTGATGTCACAATTCCAATACTCATAGAATACCACACTATTATGGTATGTCTAATGTGCTGAAACAAACTATATTCATATAGTTTGATTTCTGATAACTTTAATTGCTCTACCTCTAAAATCGATCAAGGTTAGAAATTTGCGTGTGTCATGGATACACTCAATATAGTTCCAACCTAGATGGTATTCAAGACATTATCTATTTATAGATTAGGGATGAATCCCATTATGTCTTGATTAAAGTTCTGAAATTTGTTAATATCTTATGAAGCATATTATTAACAAGCTAGAGATGAGAACTGTAAAATATATTTTGTTGTCCTAATTAAGAACAATTTATTGTTGCTTAAATACTTAGTATTTAGAGAAGTATCTCTTCTTACAAAAGTAAGTGAGAGTATCTATAAATCTTGGAAATAATCAAGAACAAAATACATAACCTTCTGAATTCACTTGTTGATGTCATACTAAGGTTTAGCATGAAAATGTCGAACCAAAGTATAATGTAACTCTCATTCATAAATCCGTAAGGATGCCTCATCAATGGAGTGATATTTTTATATCAATGCTGAGGAATATAAGTTAGAGGGTCATAATAAACCTGTTAACTAATAAGATGAATTATCACATCTTGGATCTGATAAATATCTTAGAACTATGAATGATAAGATGCAGTCCTTAAAAGACAATCAATGTTTTGAGAATGATTGATCTTTCACCAAACAGTAAAATGTGAGGTGAGAATGAGTTTCTTTTGAAGAAAGGCTCATAAGGACAATATTGTATACATATTAATGCCTGACTGATGATAAGAGTTTTAATTTTACTCAAGCAATTGACTATGATTAAATCTTTCTTTTCTACACGCATTAATTATATAAAGATAACTAATTGTCATACAGGTTTTCTTGAATCTGACATATGGCGAATTAAGGATCATAACTCTTTCCTTAATGATTACCTTGCGAGGACGATGTGTAATCAAAAAGGGTTATGAGTCTATATTTGTAATATGACAATTAAGTTTTATAACTCTTTTCTTTATGATTACCTTTTGCGAGGACGGTGTGTAATCAAAAGGTTTATGAGTTCAAAATAATATTTATAAGTGTACAAGATAAAAGAATCCAAGTGTGGATTAGATCATGTATCTAGGATCCGAGATCTTAAGTTTAATTATAATATGATTTCTAATTAAATTAAGATAACTCCTGAGTATACCTGACATCAAGTGGGAGCACTATGTTTTTCCTTAAATTCATATGTTGTGTAACATATTGAAGGTATCATTCCATCTAAGCTAGATGTTAATCCTTGAGATTGGAATGAAACTTCACTTGGGAATTTAGGAAATAAAACAAACAACTTTGGAATGAATGTTTATTATAATAAACATATGCAGAAATTAAGTCCAACACAATGCAATATATCATTGAAGCAAGTCTTAAATGATATATTTCACTTGAGTAATTTAATACATGGATGAAACACTTGCGTTTTTATGAAGGATTCATCATGTATTATTCTTATTACTGTGTGTGAGACTGGTGTTAACTTTTGACTAAGAGCAATGATGAGCTAATAACGAGCTGTATTAATTAAGAGTGTTTAGATGACTGATAACAACAATATCTAATTGAGAGTAATTTAGATGACTGCTAAAACAAATGTTTACGAATTATATAAGGCAAAGTGTTGTTTATGTACACACGATGCTAGAGAATAATCAATTCTAGTTGAAGTAGATTTCTCTAAATATCCTACTTACTAGAATATGCTTAGCTAAGAGCATAGCTGCAAAATTACACATTAAAGATATGAGAATTAACTTTACCATTTTAAGAAAACTGTAAGATGACGTATGAGATAGGTATGTTGTTGACTTCAAATACCTCATAAAAGGTACTGTCACATTTCCATACTATGATTCTTGCAAGAGTATGCAAATATACATATGACACTCATCATAGCATTCAAATTATTCGCAATTTAGCGTTCAAAATTTTCACAACTTTTTTGAATTTGAAACAAGTATTCAGAAAGTTCAATCAGATAACTATTTAGATGTCTTGTAAAGAAAAGTTGAGAATGTTGGATATATTGGACTTTTAGTTTCATGCATATATGTTTTAGTATTTAGATAATTAGGATATAAGACAATTTTTACTTTCTGGTGAATAAAGATACTTGGTATTTGTTATTCATTCATATAATAATTGTTATCCTATATTTGCATGTTTAATCTTTGAATGATATATCTTTTTAAATATGTCCATTGTCGGTTAACAATATGAGAGTATTGTTACATAAGGAAAATGTAAGTGTAGGTTATATTATTTGAATATATGGATGGTTCCCGCCAAACTCATATGTTATTCACAAGGGATGCATATTGGACGCCCTAACCTTCGAATATTTACTTTTGGATCCTTAGTCATGAGTAAAATATCAAAAAATGGTTTGTTAAGTCATCCTTAGACTTGAGAATACAAACAAGTTCTGGTATGTGTGGATATCACTTTTTGATTATCTAAGTCAACGCTAACTGAGACAGTGGCTCAGTTATATAGGCTATTATTTGAAGATGGATGTGACAGCAGCAATTCACAATCACTTTTATGCAACAACAGGAATTTGTTCCTCCAACTTGATGTGCTAGTATGTATTTACCATTGGACGCCTCCTCCAGAGTGTGAGTATCAAGGGTATTTGCATGGCCATGCCCAAAGGGTATGTTCAAGATGATTCTTGATTACACATTTGGTAATATCTGTATAGTTCATATAAAGAGAATCTGAATTGGTTAAAAACTATTATGGAATGAAGTTAGGATTCCATATCATGGTTTGACGGTATCTGACAAAGGGATTGATTATAGCAGAGAGAGATAAGCCATTTTAAACACCATGGCTACTGAGATTGTTTTTTTTTGAACTTGATCTCCAGGAACATTTCTAGTTTTAAAAAACAGAATGTGAGTTTTGCTTAGTCGTTTTTGACTTCGTTAGTATATGGGTTGTCTGCTCCTCCAACTCCCAAGTGGGCAGCTGTTGGGATTATGTTAGTTGGAATTAGCACCTATTCGACTAGAAATGTGTAAGCTATTGGGAACATGGCACATACGTTAAATCTCATTAGTAGTGTGGCTTTAAACGTCTCACCGTAACGTCTTCTCACTGCTATAAATAACCAAAGGACTTAAAATGACAAGACACAAATCCTATAGGTGCCTAATGTTGTAGCCGGCCATAGAGTGTTCTAGATAAGTGACTAGGTTCATTTTGAAAGAGATAAGGATAAAAGATGAGAGTGGTGATGAGATAAGGATAAGAGATGAGAGTGATGATGGGGATTGAGGTGTAATTCCTAGCTTATCATGAGTAGGGGTAGGAGGCTATAAATACTTCCTCACCCTAGCTCATTTGAACGTCCTATACATCACAAACACTCTCCTAAATCAGATTTGTATCTCCCTTTTCTCTAGTAGCAGAATAGCATAAACCCTAATCGGGTTTTATTGATTTTCGGTTCTTCTTCACACCTTCTACTTAAATTCGATTAATCCTAAAGGGTTAATCTAATTATGATTTGATCCCAAGGCTATTCTAGAAGGTGTAATACTTTGGTTTATAGGTTGTCAAGGCGTGACAACGGGGAAACAATTAGGGTTCCGTTTGGGTGATTTTCGGTGCATTCTATCCTAATTCGGTTCTACCGAATTTGGTGGAAACCCTAATTCCATTTGCTAATTTTGGTGTTGTTTCTTTATGAGGGACATGGTACTTGGTTTCAGTAGGTTTGTGTTACAAAGGTTGTTTGGGATACCCGTGAAGTTGGACTAGCATCCGGGCACACTCGTTGGACGTGTTTGCGTGAGCACTCGTAGAGGTGAAAACTTATCCACTTTGTTTTATTAGCATTTGATTCATCAAGAGGTTAGTTTTCATTTACCTTGTGTTTATTTATTGTGTGTTAATCATATGTACCAAACTAGATCCATATCCGCTGCGTACTTGTGGTTGTTAATGGTTAACAGTTTATCAAATCCCAACAGGTGGGACAGAGGTTGAGTTGTTGTGGCATTTCACACAAACAAATTGTCGCATTCTAAGTCACTACTACACAAAAGCTTTTATAGATCACCTCAGATAGTGCGGTTTTGTTAAAAGCCGTTCTATATGATGGAAAGATAGGGAAATGTAACATAAAGAACGGTTATTAGGATAAAGACCGACTATTTAATTTTAAATATAATTAGATCGGTGATTATTATGGAACCGATCTATTTATACTTCACAATTTGGGTTTTTTCAAATGTTGTTTTAGTAAAAGGAAGCGGTTCTTTCAAAATGAATGAAAAAAACTTAATGTTTTGGGCGGGTTATTTCC
>BQNB010120716.1:0-20585 GCA_026074375.1 Tanacetum coccineum | reverse complement strand
ACAGCAAGAAAGGAAAAGCAGCAACCAATGCGCCAAGGGCAGAACTGAATTACAATCATAAAGCTAGTGGGAGTAACTGAATGAACTTGTAATAGTGGCATATGTCTAATAGCACTATGTAACCCATCCGAGGTAGCCATTTTTAGAATGCCAGCTCACCTCAGAGGGCCCTTCTATTTTTAAATTTAAGTATTTGATTTTTACCTTAGCATGATAAAGTCAAAATCTGTTGGATAAGTAACAATGATGCAAACACGAAGCATGGTAAGCTCCGGATGGCTCGCTACCTCCGGATATTAGTAAAGGAACACACTTACCCCATAGACACGAAACACATATGGGAAGGCAAAGTTAAAACACGAAAACTTTAGCATAAAGCCAGAGGAGGAGACACAGTGATCCCTCCTTCCGAGCAAGGGACTCCGATGAACAACAACGTCGTGGAGAGAACATGCAACAACAAAGGAGGAAGGAAACACAAGCAACTTGTAATGTATACGAACATAGCTAATAAACATTTGCTCCGGTATATGAGGTGGTCCGGATGTAATCGTCCGGACCATACAAAAAACATATAGCAGGAGCAAACATAAGGCGTTTTGGGGCATAAACCAATGCTAAAGTGCTAGATACAAACGTATAAACATTACAAACAAGCTATAGGAAACAAATTGACACACTAAAAGAGTGGATTACATTGCAAAGTACTTATTACAGGCCGGACGAGGCCGGTAATGCTAACCGAACGTAGTCGGCATTTACACAAAAAGGAAAGTAAAACCATACTTAACGAGCTAGTAACCAGGCAAGTTCAAAAAGCCAGGCGTGATAGTGTGATATCTGCTCTGGAAAGCAATACTTAGCTCATTGAACCTACGGAGGCTTGACCAGCTATGCTACAGGTCCCAAGGGGGAAGCCATTCGGCCTAGGGCGGGTGGCATGACTCAGGATCCGCTGGATGGACAACAACACATCTACAGTCAGTTTGCCCCAAGCTCGGAGCAACAAGTGTTCTTTGGCATACCACGCGCCCCTCCCCTAAACAGAAAATGGACTTACAAAAAAAAGAGAAAAGAAAGGGAGAAAGGTAAAACTAAGTCTAAACCCCGAGGGGGTTAACAACAGCCTCTTCACCAGCAGCAGAAGAGGAATCCAAACCATCACCTTTCTCATGGGCAGAAAGGGCAACCACAACATCATCAGGGCCGGAGGGAACACGCCCCGACCCTACCTCCACCAACTCCGCAACATCATCAAGAGCAACAGAAATACCCTGCACAAAAGCATGCCCAGACTTAACAGCAGCGGTGTCATCCGTCATCTTTGGGTCCGACCCGTCAACCTTAGTATTTACCATCTCCTCATTATGCTCAGAAGCAACAGTGGAAGCAGTAAAATTAACATTAGCATACAACTCCAAGGATTCATAAATAGGTGTCACAGTCGACTCCTTTGCAATAGGAGGAGAAACACGAGTACCCCTTAGAATAGGGACGTTGGCCAGACGAACCAAGTTCTCATGCTCAAGCTGAAGGATAATGGATAGAGGTTCAGTCGCATACTCAGAAATCTTGTTAAGAAAGGCATAGTCAGTTTGAGCAACAAGGGGGGAGGCTTTTTTTTGGGTAAAGGGGACTCAACCCCGGTAAATTATATTAACACCCAAAAAGGCCAATAAGTACAATGGAATGTGACTGAAATGTCACATTAACCTCAAGCACAAGCTTGAACAACCACAATATCATATGACATGCCATATGATACACCTAGCTTACAAAACTAATGACACCAATAGGAAAAAACCACCTAATGGTACATAAACAATACACATGCAACATAATCAACAAGCAAAACAAGAAACCGGTAAGTTCCATCGTTGAGCAAATAGCACACCATCCTTGGACTTCTTAAAACGACTTGACAAAAGCTTGAGACGAACAACAATGAATATAGCATCAAAAACTTGTTTCGATGATCTCTTCTTGTTCTTGAAAAGCCTCCAATTACGCTCTTGCCAAATAAAATACGCCGTGGTAGCAATAACCAATTTAGTAACAACACTCTTTGAGGACTTCCTAGCAGCAAAGGGAGAAACATACGCCATAATTTGGCTAAATATAGGAGGTAATGTGTTCATCCCAGCAAACGGCTTAATTTGGTTCCAAACATGTTGTGAAAAAGAACACTAAAAAAATAAATGATTATGAGAGTCCGGAACCACTTCACAAAGAGGGAAAACACTTGGGAACGAACCCAAAACATCTCACCAGGTCACTCTATCCTGCGTCTTTAGCTTTTGCTTCACCACAAGCCATATACTAAAGGCATGGCGAGGAATACAGGACGCAAACCAAACAACATCAAACCAGTTAACCTTATCATTTCGAGGTCGAATAGAAGACCAAACCGAAGATACACAAAAAGGTTTAGCCATACCTAGCTCATCACGCCATTCTAAGCAATCTGGAACAATAGCATCCATATAGGGCATTGAGATTGTTTGGAGCAGCGGGTACTTATTTATAAGGTACAAAGGCCAATTCTAAGTTCCATTATACATCACATCACAAACAGTTGACGATGCATTGAGACCAGCTCTATACCAATCATGAACCGAAATGATGTTGGACAACGGGCTCAAATTACTCCACCTATCGAACCATAAGGACGTCCTAGAACCATCACCAAGTTTATACCACATGTGTTCACGTACAAGAGGGAAAAGTTAGAGGATTTTCCTCCAACCCCATGACATATTACCCCGAATAGGCATATCCCAGAACAAGGGGGGAGGCTTCAACAAGCCTATCCTGTGCACCAGGCATGAAATTAGCCATCTTTTTCAACACCGCAGCAAGCTCATCCTTTGTCCGATGCATACTCAAACCACGCTCAAACCCAACACTAGCAGCCAAAGAAAGGAGTTCCCCCTAAACTCTACTAAACTCATCAGAAGCAAGAAACTTTAGGACCAAACCCTGGAATTGGCCCCAGAAGAAGGATGAAAACTCCGAAGGAGTAGCCATTAACCGAAGGATCTCCTCGTCCCTTTCGGCTTCAAGAATAGTAGCTTGATTAAGAGCAGCTAAAAGGCGGGCCACCTCAGCATGCAAATTATCTAGACTTTTACCAAGAGATTTGATCTTTTTCTTCCTCTCCTTCCCCTTAGCCTTGGACTTGGCAAAAGAAGCATTAGAGGAAGTAAGTTTATCGTTAAGCCCAGAAACCTGCTTCTTTAAGGCAGCTACTTGAAGTTCCAACCCAGTCATGTTAGCAACCTTCTCTTCATAACCTTTCAACCTGGAGTCAGTTGATAACACATACTCATTGTGAGGTTGATTCAACCTATGATAGCGAGCAAGAATCTCACCACCATGCGACATCATCATACAATGAAACACACTTATCTTCGCAGTCAGTTGATCATCAGACAAACTCTAAACCTGGACCATCTCACTAGGAGTAGGAAACTGATCCACCACAGTTTTACAAACAGCAGGATCCTTGAAAACTTCCTTAGTCAGAACCCCAAAGGTAGGCCGATATGGAGCATCCCACTCCTCATGAGAAAACTCGCAGTTCCCAGTAACACCACCTTCGGGATAGGTGGCATAGTATGGACCAGCATAGAAAGGAAAGAAATCCACATGAATGGCATCACCGGACACATCCTTAAATAAAGGAGCAGGTTTGGAGGATGGTCTTGGTCGGCTCACACCAGAAGACGGTGAAGCAGCATCATCAACCATAATGCCCTTACCTTGATAATCTGTAAAATAAAAACATAATAAGGCAAAGAAAGAAGATAAAGAATAAAGCAAGACATAAATCAAGAGTAGTAGGAGCAACGGAGCTCCCACCCTGGTACCCTGAGGAAGGGATTAGTGCAGCAGAACAAAGAGGAGTAACCAAGGGAATATCCACACAAGCATCATCATCATCATCATCACTTTCATCATCATCTCCCACAAACAAACTAGGACGAGTAGTACTACCGGATGATTGAGCCAAGGCAGACCTAGTGCGCTTAGAAACATGGCTTGAAGCAGCACCAGAAGTAGAGGGCTTTCACTTTTGTGAAGCTTCAGCCTTAGCAACAATCTTGAAACTAGGGGTACCAACGGCAAGATCCTCCGGAGTAAGATCAGGAATAACAGCCTCGACCGCAGCAGGAGGAGTGTAGTAAAAGGTAAGCCTTTAAAGGGTTAGCCTAACATCCAAATAGGGCTCTTCCTGGACCTTAGCACCGGTCCACTTAGGAAGGCAAAGAAAATCATGAATACCCATAGCTGCAAAAAAGAAAAACAACAATAAATGCAAGCAACAGAGGCCAAGGGCATAACACAAAATAGTCAAAATCCACCCCCATACCATTTCTATTGGCACCTCGGAGCACCGGATCACAGACACGATTCTTCCAAACACGACTCAACCTAAATAAAACTAACACACCCTCAGGCATATCCCTTAACTTTATAACGTGTGCACTCAAACGTCGCACATCATCCATGTTAAAAGAACCAGCAGCAGGCCTCAAATCATCAATAGCTACGTTTGGATGTCTCCGAACCATAGCATCCAGAATAGCCCGTCGATCAATAAAAAAGAACCTATTCTTCCAATGCTTCATAAAAGAACGATTGTCATCAATATAGACTGGAGAAGGAGCATGGCGCTTGGCAAATGAAAACCAATCACCTTGTTTGCACAAAGTCTGGAAAACCCTAAACATGGTCACCGTCAGCTCTATCTATAAAAACTGACACAGTACCTCAAAGATAATGACCTTATTAAGACCCAGAGGACCTAACTGAGAGAAGTAGACCCTGTAATATTTAATAAGGACCAGAAGGAACTATGAAAAAGGAATTCGGACACCAAAAAAGTCAAACGTCCGATGACAGATACCAATGGCATCGTCCGAAAGCTTGGACATCACAAAATCCTCTAAGGGTAGCCGATGGTGAAGATCATGCGGTATCTTATATTTGATGATCAGATCGTTTAGATCTTCTGGGGTGAGTTGAGAATGATAAAGATCCATATCTTTTTAGCCATAATTGAAAAAGTAGGAAGGAAAAAAAAGGTACCTAAGAAAGGGAGGAAAAGTAAAAATGATAGCTTCGGAAACAATGTGTTTTTACTATAGCAGGGGTAAAACGAAAAGTAAAAAAGAGGCAGAAAACAAAAACGATAGCTCCAGAAACAATGTGTTTTTTACTATAGCAGTGGTAAAACGAAAAGTAAAAAAGAGGGCTGCTATTTATAGAAAAAGAAGGAAAGGACGCGACGGTTGAGAAGTTATCACGTGACACATTGCAAAGAAAACGTATGGACAAAAAGCAAGCCACATTCGCAAAAGCACATTTAAGTCTAGCACTGATAAGCTAGCTTGGCAGATACTAGACTAGAGGACATGATGAGGTATAGTTTCCCCTGGAACATTCAAAGGATAAATCCAGCTTAAAGATGCTTCTGCCAAACTAACACGGGCTGAACTAAACAAACGCTTCGGAGATGCTGACTTTTTGAAGGACAAGTCAGGTCCGAAGTCACCACTAGAATTTCGCAGAAGCTGGTATGTCAAAGGACATATCAGGTCTGGAGTTATTAGCTCTATCCTAGCGCAGCGTAAGGAACCATCTAACAAAAGGTACAGTCCTTAGAAAGGACTACTATCCTTGGAATGACACGCAACTGACAGGTCGTACCAAGAGAGAGCCCCACGGTTATGTCTTGTGGTGAATCCCAAATAGTATAAAGAGAGGGCTCATTTCCCTAAGACGAGACACACAATACTTACTCCGGACCACACTTTATATTCTCCGCATTTATCTCATACCACCATACTTACTCTTACGCTAGAGTTGGTCTTAGATTCACACCCCGAGGCGAGCTAACGATGCTTTTTCTTACTTTCAGCTAGGAGACGAAGGACCAAGCTCCGGAGGAACCAAGCTGAACTCATCATTTATCACCGCTAAGGTCACTTTTACCAAGCCCAAGCAGCCCATATAAATTTACCTCAACACCTGCACTTCACAAGAAACAACGAAGATACAAAGTCTAATACGCCGTATCCAGAATACATCCATACGTCGTATTCAATATAAATTAATAAAATATTCTAGAAGATATCGAACGTGGTTCCTACTCCAAGAAACCCTCGATACTCCATATCCATCTCTCTCGATACGCCGTATCGACCAAATTCCAGACAGTATAAATAGAAAACCTAAAAATGGGTTTTTAATGTGCTTGATCATATTTTCGATAACTTAACCACAAAAGTTAATTTTTAGAAGATAAGAAGAGCAGAAGAGGTCAAGCAAAGCTATTAATTCCATAGAAAACACCTTGTAATCTCCTATACAATTTTAATTGTTCTATTTTTGGTATCATTTGTTTAACTCGGTTAGTTTACTTTGGTTGGATTATTACTTTTGTGTGCTTACAATGATTAAGGGCTAATACCCTTGGGTACTAGCCATGATTATGAAGATTTAAATGTTTGGTTTGTTTATATTGAATGCTTAATTTATCGTTAATTGCTTGTTTATGTTTATCAATTCATACTTGTTTACATGGTTTTGTATGTGACTTATCATTCAACTGGATCTAGTAATACCGACCAAGTTAGCTAGATGCCGGGATGGCTCTCCATATAGTGATTTATATATCTAGATCAATAGGATCACAATTAATGCCCTACCTTTACCTTTGGGATATGTGAACAAGTTGGACTAGCAGGTGACCTAGGATCAACAAATAACGTATTGATTCCTTTGGTAAATACTTGGACAGTGGACTACTAGAATATAAATTGCCATTAAGCAGTAAGTAGATAAAGTGTCTATGAGCTAGGGTTTAATAAGATCACCATTATTATTCTCGTAAGATAGATTATAATAAGCAAATAGGATGCTTTATGCGAATGCATTTAATTATGACATAATTCTACGTGTCTAGGTTTTAGGAAGAAGTCCCGCCTAAATCATAGAATGATATGCCGCCTCGAGATAAGCACTCATTGCACTAAATAAATAAACCAACGTTTTAATTGGATTAATCATGGTTAATACAGTTTTTCATATTTGGATAGACCGCTCTTCTATCTTTTGTCTATCTGCTTACGTGTATTATTCTGTCTTTAATTGATCTAAGTTACCATAAAACCTGTGCTAGTCTCTCAGACTAAAACCCCCCTTATCCGTTAGAATTAGGACTAACTTAGGTTTAGCATAGGTTTAACATAGAATAGAATTAACATAGTTTAAATTAACTTAGTTTAGTTAACCAAAATATTGATAAAATAACAGATTAGTTCTCGCTCTTAGTGATCGACACCTTACTTCCCATGAAACTCCATCTGATCGGGTACACTGCCCATTAAAGTGTTGTTTTAGGTAAAGTCAGCAAAATATAAATTTAAAACTTGAATACACTAAAATAAATCCTATACGACAGCACAATCAATCATATTTTTCCATCCCATGTTTCTTGATAAGATCCAAAGTATATTGTGATTGACATATGAAGATTCCTCGGGAGGATTAATTAACCTAAAGTCTGAAAAAGAACTTCATTTCACCCATCATTGACATTTTGAAATTATCTTTCATAAGTTTGCAAATCTGTTTGAAAACACTTGATTTGTTGACCCAAAAATTATGTCATCGACATATATTTGAACAAGTAAAATGTCATCCTCGTGTCTTCTTATGAACAATGTCAGATCGACAATAGCTTTTGTGAAATGGTGTTCGATTAAGAATTAGGAAAGCTTGTCATACCAGGCTCTAGGGGCTTGTTTGAGACCGTACAGAGCTTTTTTAAGACGATAAAGGTGATTAAGAAAGTCTGGATCTACAAAAACCATCAGGCTGACTTACAAAACTTCTTTTTTCAATGGACCATTTAGGAATGTCGTCTTGACATCCATCTGGTAGATAGGAAAGTTCTTATGAGTTGCGTATGCCACAAAGATTCTGACAGCTTCGAGTCTTGCAACTGGTGCAAAAGATTCCTTAAAATTGATACCCTCTTCTTGACCATACATTGGCTACAAAATGAGACTTGTTCCGAATAACCATGTTTTCAGCATCGGTCTTGTTTTTCCAAAGCCATTTGACTGCTATTAAGTTTTTGCCAATAGGGTCTTCGACAAGTTCCAAAAGATCAAGGCGTTTGAACTGGTTCAACTCTTCTTGCATGGATTCAATCCAACTATGATCGAGAATATCTTCCTTGATTTTTTTCGGTTTGGTAGTACTCATTGTTAACGCGTACATGCGCATTTCAGCATATGTGTAAAGTCTATATCTTGTTATTACAAGCTTAGAGGGGTCACCAATCACTTGTTCAATTGGATGATTTTTAGTCTATTTATTAGTAGAACGATGTGTTTGGTAGAACCGGTGCATATTTGACGGATCCTAAAATGTTAAAGATGACTCGGCTTCTTCTAACATAACAGATTAAAATGGATTGTAGAACTCTTTTTCGTTAAATGTTACAACATCTTCTGGAACTAGTTCATTGGCATTCTCATTCGAGACTGGAGTTGTTGCTTCATTACCAATTGGTTCTTCTAATGAGGTTACTATTTGAGGAGCTTCATCTTCTTCAACGACAATTGAAGATGACGAAGGAGTGTCTTCGTTAGGAAGAGTATTTGCAACAGAATTATCTGACACTTCTGGAGTTCTTATCGCATAGTATTCTTCATACAAAGGAACGAACAAATTATCCAGTCTTTTTTTGACGGTACTGATTGAGAATCTACCAATGAATCTTGAAAATTTAAGCAGTTGAATCTGGGTCCTAAATTGTTGGATTTAGAAGCGATAGTTGTGATTTTATCAAATTTGACATGTATTGTTTCCATTATCTTTTGGGTTTGGCGGTTATAGATATGAAACCCTCTTGATAACTCAGAATAGCCAATAAAGAAACCAATGTCAGCCTTCGGTTTCATTTTCCCAAGATCATCACGATCATTTGTTGGATAACAAAGAGATCCAAACAAATAAGAGTATTGAACATTGGGTAATCTGCCTTTAATCAGCTCCTAAGGAGTCTTATTGTACCGCGTGTGTACAAGAGAATGATTTTGAGTAAAGCAAGCAGTAGCAATAGCTTCAGCCTAAAGAAATTCTAGAGTCTTTGAAAAGATAAGCATTGTGCGAGCAGCCTCGACTAGTGTATGATTTTTTCGTTTAACAATACCATTTTGCTGAGGCGTTCTACAAGTTAAAGTGTTATTAGTAACGCCTAACCTTGCATAAAACATCAGTAATTTCTCATTCTTAAACTTAGTTTCATTATTAGATCAAACTTTCAGGACTTGAGCTTGCAAGGACCGTTGAATATGAGTAATGAAATTGATGATCATATTAGGAGCCTCATATTTGGTGTGAAGAAAGAATACCCAAGTGTATCGAGAATAATCATCTACGATAACCAAAAAATATATCTTACCATTGATACTTGCTACCCTCATTGGCCCACATAAATCCATATGAAGCAATTCAAGTTTGGATTCTGTACTTGGAACCAATTTAGGTAGAAAAGAAGCTTTCTTGCTTTTTCCTTGCTCACAGGCTGAACATAAGTGATCTTTACCATACTTAAACTTCGGTAGCCCATCAACTAGATCTTTTATCGTAAGATGATTCATGGTACCAAAATTCAAATGAGAGAGTCTTCAGTGCCATAACCATGATTTTGTTGATGTGGCTTTGGACATTAAGCAGATTGGGGAAGAAGCCGCCATTTTAGAAATGGAGATGGTGTAGAGATTAGAATTACAAGAACCGGTTAGAAAATCTTCACCCTTAAATTCTAAACATAGCAAGTATTTAAACGAAAGGCTACTTCTAGATCTCCATCACAAAATTGTTTGACCGAAAACAAATTGTATCTGAGGCCTTCAATGTAGTATACATGGCATATCGTGAGATTGCCTTAAACATAATCTCCATATCCAGTGATTGTTGTGAAGTGATCATTCTCGAAGCGGACTGTTCCTATTTCTCTATGAAATTTCTTAGCAGTTGAAGAATACCAGCCATATGCTTCGAGCACCCGCTATCAACAATCCAAAGGACAAGTTGGATCACCTACATCACATGAAACAAATGCAGATGGAAGAGTGGACAGTTTGGCTACCCATTTATGAGTGGTAACTGATGTTTTGGATTTTTTTTAACACTAGTATTACTCTTTTACCTACTAGATGTTGACTGTGCGGTTTTACTCTTGGGTGACCAATTAAAACTTTGTTGATGTTCAAACCATTTATGCCACTTTCTGCTTGTTGCAATTTTATTTTTTATGTAATTGCTAAGTGTCCTACTTTGACTAGAATCAGGGGATAGTGATGAAGCACTAGAAACCTTATTTGTTGCTGTTGGGATTTTAGCAACACTAAACCTGGATTTTGCAACTACAGAAGTAGCTCCTAAATTCCTAGATTTTGCTGCTACAAGGAAAGTGAATAAGGCTCTTTTCACCCTAGAATCTACAAACAAAGCATAACGAGCGACACATTTTTCATGAGAAAGCATAAAAACATCTTTACCACAAGAAACAGAAACAATATTCGAACCATTATTAACAGCGTTTATAGTCTTTGCTTTTAATACATTTGCATTTGATTAACACTTCTTGACATCATCTGAAGAACACTAAGGTTAAAAGCCCATCTACAAATGTTTGAACGGTGTTAAGTAGTGTTAGTATAGGATCCAATGAGCGTGAAATACTTTTTAGCCAACTGAGTCACATGTTGAATTATTACTTTTTCATTTACACTTTTGAAAAAATCTCTTTCAATTTTATCTTTTTCTTTTAAAATTATTTCAATGGTGTCTTTATCAACTCGTATTTCACATTCCAAATCATCACATGTTTCTTTATATTTTGAACATTGAGCTGATTTAAATTCAAGTGTTTTGACATGTTCCTTACACGTCTCAAGCTCCTTTTGTAGCAACTCTTTTTGCTTTTTAAGCTCAATATTAAGTCTTTGTTGATTTTCAGCTTCTCTTTGAACATTTCTATTGTTGGATTTTCTGCTTCTTTGTGAATCTGATTATGCCTATGGGATTTAATATCAAAAAATTAATCATGAAGATTTGAATCATGTTCAACTGTTCCACCATTATTTTACCATATAAGGATCATCAACTATGATATTACAATCAATTTGATCATCATCAGATGTGTTTATTATCAGTTTTGAGTTTTCCCCATGAGTTGTATGTTCATGATCGCCTTTGGATATCATTGCTACTTATGAGATTCGATGTGGTGGGGAATATAGTGTTAACCCCCCCATAATTGACGAACCTTGCATCAATATTTTGGCTCTGAGTCTCAGCTTTGTCATCTGCTGGGCGGTTTGAATCTGTGTCTCATGAGTTTTGTTGCAGTGAGGGTTAACTCTTCTAATGTTTCATTCTCCATTAGCATTATCACGGATGATTTTAAGTTTTGTCTTCAGTGAGGGTGCCTCCCAGATTCATCCTTCGCTGGGATAAAAGTGAGCAATTGTTCTCTGTAGATTACTTTGCTTCACGTACTTTTTGGTTTAGACTAATCTAAGCTTAATTGACTTCTTGCTATTGACTGTTTGAACATCGGTTTGATTGGCCCTTCCGGGTTTTGATACTTAGGTCGGGGTATTCTATTCCTGCTACTTTCTGTGTAGGGGCTTCAATCTGAATGGGGAACCGGACCTTGGCCGGCTGGTGCGGGGGGTGTCTTGTGGGGCGCACGGCTTGCCGCGTGTCCTGGCCCACGAAAATTGCCCAGAGGTTGACATCAAATAAAGCACCACGGGTGGGGATGTTGGTATGGGTTACATATGCGACTGGGACCTCTTTGTAGCTGTATGTTGGCTGTGTGGTTGGGACCTTTAATTGCTTTACAAGTTGAATGATTAATGACATTAATTCAGGACGTTGTTTTGTGATGATAAGCGAAAAAGGCGGCATAAAAATTGGAAGCTTTAAAACGGAAGACATTTCAAATGATTTCTGGGGGAAAATTCACCAAATACGACGTATCCAACCCTAAAGAGTTACGGCGGTAATAAACCCCAAAGGGACTTACCAAGGGAGAATCGCGATTGGACTTATTTTCTAATATGGGTAATTCATTTTGTCTACATACGCCGTTACATCCGTGAAGATAACTATTCGAAGATACAGTAAATCAATTAAATTGGGAATGATATCAAAGATTTTTTACGAACATAGCTCGCACTCCAAGGAATCCAACCCAATACACCGTATTGAGCTATCTGGATACGGCGTATCGAGTATTTTTCTACAACTATAACTAGGAAGTAGTCCTCAAAAATGAGACTGGTTTTAGTGTGTTAATATCATATTCTTTTTATACCATACTCACCTAAAGACAATTTTAGAAAGAGGGAAGATCAGCCATAAAGTTCAAGCATTGATCACGAATCAATAGAAGACATCGTGTAATTTTTACTCTCTCAATCATTCAATTTTAAATTATTTGATTACGCTTGTATAATTACAATGGTTTGTGGTGCTATTTACCCTGTCGGGTATTAGCCATATTAATGATGAAAGTTCAAATGTTTTGAGTTTGTTTTTTTTTTTTTTAAGAATCAATTTCTTAATTTATCGTTGATTGATTGTTTAAATTATGTTTATCACCTCATACTTGTATATGTGTTTGAATATGGGGACCTATCATTCCAACTGAGTCTTAGTGATACGGAATAATCAAGTAATCTAGGTACCGGGATAAGCTCTCTCATATCGTGTTTCATATGTCTGGCACCAAAATAGGATCACAAATAACCATTCTATCTTTGACCTTTGAATTTATAAGCCCTAGTTGGACCGGGGTTATGGTAGATGACCCATTTATGCTTCAGCAATCATGCTCCTTTAATTTACTGATAAAAGATTGGAAATAGTGGATAACTAATATATAAAAATACCGTCAAACAATAAGTGGGTTAATAGTCCCGTTGGGCTTTTTAGGGGGTTTTAACAGCGATCCACCAATGCTTTTTAAATCTTAAGATAGATTCTAAATTAAACTGATGCTTTTTATGCGGGAATGATTTAATTGTGACAGGATTTATTAATCGTGTCTAGGTCTAGGCTTGATATGTCCTGCCTAAAGTCGTAAGATTGATTATGCCGCCTTCGAGATTAAGTATAAAATCATTGAACCGTTAAAAAAACAAATACACAGCATTGAACTGGTTTATACGATGGCTTAAGACAGTTTTCTATCGTTTGGTTTGTACGTCGTTCTATCTTCTATATCTTTTTTCTTTTGTGTTTTATTGTCTTTGGAATTGGTAATTTTTGTATCACCAAACCTATGCAAGTTGCTCAGGCTGAACCCCCCAATTCATTAGACAAACGTTAAACATAGCCATAGGTTTAACTAGTAAATAGACTAATTAAAATACAGATAGAATATAGGATTAATATTCCACTCTTAGTGTGCGACACCCTACTTACCGCGAACTCCATCTTGACCGGGGGTTTTTGGTGGGGGGTTACACTGCTCGTTTAAATGAGTGTTGTTTTTGGTTTTTGTCGGCCTACTCTAAATATAAATGGTTTTAAAATACTTGATAATCAAATAATTTACCCTACACGGCAGCACATCAGGTTTTTGGCGCCGTTGTCGGGGAGTGAAGTTGTTTAATTCTTATTTATTAGTGTTTAGGTTTAGGTTAAATTTCATAATTATGTACTTGTTTGTGTGTTTAATTTCCTGCATTGTATATTTTTACATTTGTGGTGTTTGTGTGCATTGTGTAACAACCTTGTGCTGTAACATTTTGAGTCGAATACTCATTACGGGTATGTCATCTTGTTGGATTACGGGGTATTTATTTAAAAATTTTCTAAACCAATACAACATATTTGACTCGATTATCAATACAGACGGGTATTCAGTTTTCACTGAATACGGCGTATTCGTAGGGTATTAGGCTGTTTGACCACTTTTCTTCCTAGCCTATTTTATTAAGGTTTTAAAAATAGGACAACCTTACTATCACTAAGGCGAATACATCAGACTTCAAGAGGGCAAGGGAAAGGAAATATCTAAAGTCGGGGGTGAGAGGGTTTATTGGCAATACTACCTCGTACGGTGTTATTTAAGAGGCCAGAGAAAAAAAAATTAAAAAAAAACAAAATAAAAATAAAAAATAAAAAGTAAAAAAAAAATAAAAAAATTCAAAAAAAAAAAAGATAATAAAAAATAAATCAAAAAAAAAAAAATATTGTGAAAGATGGAGGCCGACGGCTTGACAAACTTCGAAACCTAAATTTCCAGCCTTAGTCATTGATAATTCCATTAACATTCGATGCTCAATCGCATGTGGACCCTACGGTTTAGTTAAGTCTTCTTAGAGACAATGAATGACCTTTAAAATATTCGTTTGACGGGGGAATCGACAATTAAATTACACGATAGTTATACGGAATGATATTAATCTTTTCCTATAAATAATTTATGTCTACCAATTTGGAAAAATTGAATTCTGAAATTGATTAATGATATAAGTCAATATGCCTTCAATTTTTCTACACCTGAGCCCCATGGTCAGTTTTATTTTAATGATTTTTCTTCTTAAGGATTTTGGGAGAATGAATTTCCAGGGCATTGTGTACTAATGTGATGCTCTAACGTATAAATTAGATCTCCTTAACTGAATCTACTATAAGTCCTCGACATATCGATGAATTTGATTTGAAAGATGAGACATCATTGTCCTAATGTGATGAGGAAGAACAAAATGTTTTATACTTTAATCATTTATTTCCTTTTAACGTAATTTATCCCGATGATCTAAAATCGGATACGGGCAATGATAATGATAAAATTGATATTGAGCAACCATTGGGGGATATGTCTGTCATATCATTACCTAATGTAATAAATGGGTCAAATAAGCTTTTGGAAACAAGTCATGATACTTCTAATAAAATTTTCAAAACTGAAACTTTTATCAAGAATCTAAATGTTAATATCATGACTTGTAATCATCTTAGCAATGGGATGTCATTCATTTTCCTAATCAAGAATTTGTATGTGCCATTTGGCATCTCGTTCGACCCTAAATTATTTTATAAGGATGAGATTAAATTGGGGCAAGTCTAACTTAAATACTTTTCTGTAAACAAAAATGCTTCCCGGGAGACAACCCAGTCATTTTTAATTGTTTGTCGCATTTTAATTATTTGTTGCACAAGTCTGTCTTCCCAGACACTCAATATGGCGTATCGAACCCCTTTGGATACGGCGTATTAAGATGTCTGGATGTTATCAATTTTTAAAACTTAATATTTAATTTCCAGTAATTTAATTGTTTCTACAGGAACAATACGGTGTATCCTAGGGTTTGGGATAAGGCGTATTGATCCCTGTTCAGTTGTGTATTTAATTGTTGTCTTGTACCATTATATCGAGATAGAACACACTTGTCTTCTAATCTTTTATACAGGACCTTGCTAAAACTATGATATGGTATATGCTGAAAAAGACATGTGTTGAACTTATTCAGGCATGCTGAAGCCCTAGTCAAGACACTTTTTGCTCAAGAACTCATCATGGAGAATTATCATGAGCAAAACATCAGGGAGTTTTCCGTTCTAATTCTATTTCCCTTATTATTTAATTTTTATATCTATACAACGAGGACGTTGTATAATTTAAGTGGGGGATGGAGAATTAGAACATACTTGTCTTCTTTTTTACAAAATAACATGCAATATGCTTAAAAATGGTCAAAATTAAAAAAAAATTCAGTATGACTTTTGTAAAAATCACTAGTTACATTACCTAGCGCACTATAACCCATGATACATATTGTGATAATTAAGCCTATTCTGTTTCCAACTGTCTACTAAATTCTACAAATTTTTGAGTGTACCGGTGATGTAGTGAACTTTAGAACTTGGCCTGGTATATCACTCAAAACCGCCATGATTAGTTCTATGGATTTAGATGGAAGAACATGTTCAACTGATAAATTTCTAGGATTAAATCAAATAGCCTACATGTCGTAAAAATAACTAACTTCACTGGTTAGTTAACTCCCGTGTAACCCTTGATTACTCTCATTTTTAGAGTAAAATCCCATAGAACAACCTATTGAGCCATTCCTTTCTTTTTGTACACCATATTATATGTTTTGTTACACCTTTGCACCTTAGCCTACCGTGTAGATTAAGCCTATTTCTCTATGTTGCTAGTTGCTTTCGTGTAAAGTCTTGTATTTCCTGTGTTAAAGTAAAATTTTTCTATCTCTGTAATGGTCGAGAAATTTCACAATGCAATGGGAAAATATGTAGCTCGTAAGTTTTGCTACTTTTTGCAATTATGAATTATGTCCGATGAAGAAGTACTACAAGGAAAAGATTATCCGGATAAATTATGAAAGTGAAGACGGTGGAATCAAACCGAGGTTTATTATGTATTATGAAAAAAATGGAAAAAGAGAAAAAGAAAAAAAAAGAGAAGGAAAAAAAATAGTTGTTTTAAAAAGAAGTTTATACCGTAGGAATCACTTAAAGGATCGATTATTCATTGACACGATACAAAAATCAACGATGTTAAGTTTTGTAAAAAGTGGTCGATATCACCACTTGTGTAAAAGTATGTAAATAGCGAGATGTAAGGGAAGTTGACCGTTATGGGAACGTCAACTTTGGTTGTCTTTTTCATTTATGTGATCGAGGCTTCTGTCTATATATTCGTCTCTTTGTCATGGAACGGTCGAGGGAAATTTACTAGCAACCGCACCTTATTTGTTGGCTTAATCTATTTGTTTTATGAATTTTATTTAACAACCATTTTACTTCCCTTTCCTAGCAACTAACCTTAGTGTCTACTCGAACGAGGACTTGTTCGAGCATGCATGTCTATTCTGTCCTTACGGCCATGTATGCATGTCTCAGCTGGCTTGTTGGATGACGACTTTTGGTGAAAGTTAGAAGCTCCCTACCCTATATCGTTCTTCATCCTAACCGCTGGTTAAACATGAACATGGATGTGTTCGGATTGTATATGTATATTCTATCGTTACGAGCCATATGATGTAAGATATCAATTACACTACCTTTTTGGTGTGGGGGTACTTACTGGTGTGGGGAAAAGATGTTGAATGATCAACCGTAAGCCTTCTTAACCTAATTTATCTTTTGACTTGTTCTTCCTTAGCTTTAGCGGTGGAGATGTGTATCCTTTCCAAGCTTATGATACGAAACTAATCATGACCAAGCAATTGAGCGTACTACTTAAATGTTGCACCCTAGATTAGTTGAGTGATCTAAGTGTTTTTATTTTCATATTTCGTGAGGAGCTTGGTTATTTACAAGTGATTAGGACCAAAACGACTTGCCTTTTAAACTGGAAAATCTTTAACTTCGGTTTCGGAGACACATTTTCTTAAATCTTAAAACTTTTTTCATAAAGTCTACTTGGAGACAAATAGGATTTCAAGTGGAGGGGGGGGGGGGGGATATTTTGATACATCAAATAACATCACTTTATTATATCATTTATCCATCTATTTTTGCCCACTTTTATATTCTTAATGCATTATTTGGTACTTAATTGCTTTAAAGTTGATAAATGTTGTAATTCATGAGTGTTTTGTGAAGATAAGCTAAAAGGCGCATAAATTGGAGCTAACTAAAGAGATACGGCATATCAGTGCCAAGACTTCACAAGAAAACACGTTTGACTAATTCCCAATACAGCGTATTCACTCTGTCTACGTACGTCGTATCCGTGAAGATAACTATTCGAAGATACAGTAAATCAAGTAAATTGGGAATGATATCATTGATTTATTATGAACGTTGCGCGCACTCCAAGGAATCCAGCCCAATACGCCGTATCAACCTATCTGGATATGACATATCGAGTATTTTTTTTTTTGCAAACTATAAAAGAAGACTCAAAAAAAAAAAACAAAAACGAGGTTTTCAGTGTGGAATATCATATTTTTATACCAATACTCCACTAAAGACAAATTTTAGAAGATGAAGATCAGCCAAATAAAGATCAAGCAAATTGATCAACGAATCCATAGAAGAATCGTTGTAATTTTACTCTCTTATTCATTCGATTTCAATTGTTTGATTACGCTTGTATAATTATAATGGTTGTGGGCTAATACCCTCGGGTATTAGCCATCTTAATGAAAGTTTGATGTTTGGTTTGTTTTAAAAATTGATTTCTTAATTTATCGGTGGTTGTTTAATTATGTTTATCACCTCATACTTGTTTATGTGTTTGAATATGCGACCTATCATTTAACTGGGTCTAGTGATACGGACCAAGTAATCTAGATGTCAGGATACCTCTCTATATCGTGTTTCATATGTTTGGACCAATAGGATCACAAATAGCGTTCTATCCTTGTCTTTGAATTATGAGCTTAGTTGAACCGGTAGGTGACCCGTTCATGCTCTTAATTTACTGATAAAGATTGGAATAGTGGACTACCAGTATATAAAACACCGTCAAACAATAAGTGGGTAAAGTCCCGTTAGGCTAGGGTTTTAACAGGATCACCATTGCTTTAATTCTCTAAGATAGATTATAATCAAACTAAAGGATGATTTCTGCAGATGCGTTTAATTGTGACAGGATTAATCGTGTCTAGGTCTTAGGATGATGTCCCTCCTAAGTCTTAAGAATGATACACCGCTCCGAGATAAGTAAATCATTGCACTAAAACAAACAAACTAGCATTGAACTGGATTTAATATGGCTAATACAGTTTTCTATCATTTGTCTTGTACCGCTTTTCTATCTTCTAATCTTCATCTTTTATGTTTATTGTGTATTGAATTGGTATTTGTCATCACCAAACCTGTGCCAGTCTCTCAGGCTGAAGCCCCTATTTAATTAGACAACGTACATAGCATAGGTTTAACTAGTAAATAGACTAATAAAATAACGATAGAATATAGGATTAAATTTCCAGTCCTAGTGTTCGACACCCTACTTATCGCGAACTCCATCTTGACCGGGTACATTGCTCGTTAAAGTGTTGTTTTAGGTTTGTCGGCTAAATATAAATGTAAAACTTGATAATCAAATAGTTGACCCTACATGACAGCACATCACCAGCATTCTTGGTTTGTATGTCAACCCTACAATCATGTATCACAGCTTGATTCCTTGTGTTTGATGAAGTACGAAGATTATTATTAGTTGGAGTAGAGAATTTCTAAGTGATTGCTCGAGCTAATAACATCATTTTTGTTGTGAGCTTGTCTTCCTAAGCATCCCCTTGTAACCCCCTTTGATAATCTTCTTCAGAATCAACTACTGATGAAGGATGATTGCATAATATGGTTGTGGTGAATGAGAGTATAAAGGAATTTGTTAGAAATAAAGAAATAATCTACTTGTAGCACTATTATAAAGTGCAGGGACTAGAAGTGCTAAGTTAGAAAAGTTTAATAAGAATAGCTAACCAAGGCTATAAATAGTAATTTATGCCAAGGTTAGATGTAACAACTTTATTTAATCAAAAGGCAAGTTAGGTATTTTCTCTCTCTAAACACACACACTAATTACACTTTGATCTTCACACACTAATCATCAATCAAGATCTATTGGTTAATATGTGGTATCAAGAGCCAATGATTGTGGATTAGTGCTTATTTTAGTGTTTGATTGTGTTTGTGAGATTGAGATTTTGCTTATTTGTGGTATTTTTTTGAGCTTATTCGGACATTTTTAAGCTTAATACATTCGGCTTATTTTTTTTAAAACAAAAAGTGTTCTTAACAAAAACAAAAATCCAACTTGTGTCTGCTTCTTTATTTTTATTAGTTTTTTTTGTTGTTTTGTTTTTGTCTCTTCTTCTTTAAATTTGTTTTTTTGAGCATATTCGAGCTTATTTTTGACGCTTATCCTGTGGTTCCAACGGTTGAAGACAAAAAGAAGAACAAGATCCAAGGTTTTAGGAAACAAGGACGAAAGAGGATCACCGAACGAGTTCTCACTCTAAAGCCATCGATCGAGAGGATATAAAACAAAACAATCGAACCAGTTGATATCATCAACAGCCGAACGAGTAACAATCCAAAGATCACCGAACGAGTAACCCATTATTTAACAACTGAACGAGTTAAGGCATTATAGAGCCGAACTAGTTGATATCTAGTGTGAGCCGAACTAGTTGCTTTGTGAAGGAACCGAACTAGTTGCTTTGTTAAGGAACCGAACGAGAGGGGTTCAAGGTGAGCCGAACGAGTGGATTCAAGGTGAGCCGAACGAGTGAATTCAAGGTGAGCCGAACGAGTGAAATCAAGCGGAACCGAACTAGTCAAAAACCTTAAGGAACCGAACTAATTCAAACGAGAAAAACCATACACGTTTTTAACTTAGTTTCGGTTTTACAGTTTCGTGTGACGTACAACGACGGGACTTAAAATCTATACCATCGTGTTCGTGACATCATTTCGATCAACGTGGTATATTTAGTTTTTACCGACGATAACCGTACGACTCCGCGAGATCAAATATTATATTCGGTGTATTTTTT
>BQNB010120715.1:0-20585 GCA_026074375.1 Tanacetum coccineum | reverse complement strand
ATTCCAGCTTTGTCTTGTAGGTCCTCCATCTTTAATATGTTTTGTCATAATCAACTCAAAGTATAATTCCCAACAGATGTCCTCTAAAAGATTAGCCATAGTGATTACTTGTGATATGATTAAGTTGATCGATCAATGATTAGTGATTGTATGTTAAAAGTGATGATTGTTTGTTGGATTAGGTGATATGTTGTTTGATTGTGATTTGGTTTGGTTGAATTAATGTTGATAATGAAACTTAGGCAAAAAGCAGTGAAGTTTTGTCAAAAGGCAGTGAAGTTTTGTCAAAAGGCAGTGAAGTTTTGTCAAAAGGCAATGAAGAATATGAGTCAAAACGCAGTGAAGTATTATCAAAACACAATGAAGAATCTTGAGATTTGATCAAAACGCAATGAAGTTTTGTCAAAAGGCAATGAGAAATATGAGTCAAAACGCAGTGAAGAATTGTCAAAACACAATGAAAAATCTTGAGATTTGATCAAAACGCAATGAAATCTTGATACTTGATCAAAACGCAATGTTGAGATTTGATCAAAACGCAACCAATTAAAAAATTAGGCAGAGTCTCCCTTAGTCAAAACGCAACAAAAGTCTTCAAAACGCAACCTGTAGTCAAAACGCAACCTCTAGGTCAAAACGCAACGACCAAAACGCAACCTTTAATAAGACAAAACGCAGTACAATAGTACTATACAAAACGCAATGTACTTTCTTCACCAAAACGCAACCAAGAATGTCTCAGAAGGTCAAAACGCAACGAAGAAAAATACGAACTTTTTCACCTAAAAATCACCATTTTGAACGTTTTCACTTGGATTCTTTTGCACAACTTGGTCCTAGAAGGTTATAACAACTATAACAACACTAACTTTAACATCACAAACATGAAAATCAAAGAGTGTCAAAAATAAGACCATAAACCCTCAAAAACCAAACTTTTGATCTAAACTAACCAAGGAAACGCACACACAATCTAACTAATCATGTAACACCCCCAAAATGGGTCGCAGCGGAATAAGGATCCGGGGCGTGTTACTTATTAGATCAATAACACAAGATAATATAAGAGATAAAAGAATATTTATCATTCTAGAGAGAGAAAGTGCCAAGTGTGATGTATTAGCTTGGAAAATAACAACCAACCCCTTCCCATGGGTGGGAAGGGGTATATATACAAGTGTTGGTGAGCATTTACTTTCTAACTACGAGCTATGCTATACTAAACGAAACACGAGGTGACCGAGTCTTTTTCATAATCCTAACATAATGTAGCACAACGGTATGAGTTTGTGAGTGCGGGTGGCTTTGAAAAGGGGGAGGTCCAGGGTTCGAATCATGGCCTCTCTCTTTTTTGGTCTAACTTCTTTTTCTTTTTCTTTTTCTTTTTCTTTTTTAAAATCTTTTTACACATACTTATAAAACACACAAAAATAAACACTTTTTGTAACTATGACTTTTTATAAAACTTAACTAATAAGCTAAAAAATGCTTAAAAAGACAGACAGAATGCTAAAGTGGACAAAAGGCTTAAGAGCTTTTCTTTTTGGCTTCTATGAACAAATAAGCAAATGTAATAGGCAAATAAGCAAACACAGCTTAATACACAAGCATAATGAACAACTAGGAACAAAAGATGAGCAAATGGAATAAGCCAAATAAGCCAGAAATTAGCTTAAAACACTCACCAGTACTAAGATGCAGACCTTATGACTTGAACTTTACTCACTTTTGAGACTTAAAATGACACAAAAATCACACTTAAACCAAATAAGCCAAGTTCAATCACAAAGAGCACATATAACAGCCATAATTCCCACATATTCAAACACAAGCATATAAAAACTTTGAAAATGAAAATCTAAACTTAAAAATGCACCTTAACAGACTAATATGATGATTTAAAGCCAAACAACAATGACCCAAATAGGTTTTATCCAAAATGACCGTTTGTCCTTAACCCAAAATCCCTTTGACTATCTTTATGAAAAATTTTATACTAAAAAATATAAGATTAAAACCTTAAAACCTGACTACCAGATAGTCTTTAACTATTATTAAGCCTAATAATACAGGTTTAACAAGTTAAATCACAAGAAACAACACAATTTAAGTCTAAAGCTCTTTTTTTACTTTTTTGACAGTTTTTAAGAAAACAAGTAAATTGAAACAATTAAATTAATACCCTACTTTTTAAACTTTAAATAGCAATAATAAGATAAAATAAGCAGTAATAAGCTGGTAATAAGCAGACAATAAGCATGAAAAGCTAAAACAAGAAATAAAGCAGAAAATGGTAAAAGGAGTGTGTACCTCAACCCCTTGCTCAAAACAGGAGTTATACAACCTAAATAAGCTCTAAACCCTACCCTTGCTTATAAATAAGCTCTACTATATGCCCCATAAGCTCTTCCATTGCAGCTTATCATCCATTAGCTCAAAAATTTCCAAATTTCTTTTAATGTAACAGTAGTTCACAAAACCTTTTGTAAAACCTTTGAATAAGTTTAAAACAGTTCCTATAATGCTTAAAAGAGCTTATAAGAATGACTTGTAAACACACAACAATTTGAATGCATAAGCTTAAAAGACAGAATTTGCAAATTTGAAAAACTAAAATTTCATTAACATAAAGTGATTACAAGACTTTTGAAAGTTAAAAAATTACAGAATTTTAAAGACAATAGAACATTTAAAAGTAAATTAAAACTACTCCCTAAAGCTACTTGCCAAAAATGGCTTACAATTGCACCCTATTTATAATAGAACCCTAACTCTTGAGTCCTCTCTCTCTGTGTTTCTTTTGAGAGTGGCTCAGGCCATGTGTTTGTTGTGTGAGTAGAAAGCACAAAGTCATCTTAGCCTTCCATTTGCCTTTGAGCCCAAGCATAAAATCACAGCCCTCCATTCCTCTTGTCGTTTTTGTTATCCAATGGTATCATTGGGGATGGCCAAGGTGGCAATCACCCATGTGGGGTGCGGGATGGTGAAGTTTTTGGAGAGAGGTGAACAGTAGTCGAAGTTGCAGGGTTGTTTAAGAGTGACAGGGGTGAGCAGGGGAAAATGGCGGGAAATTTTGATATAGAGCAGGGGTAAAAGTTTGGGTGGAAATGGCACAATTGGTCCCTGAACTTGATATAAGTTATTTATTCCAAAGTTCTTGTGGGGGTAAACTTTTAGGGAATTGGCACAAACAGTCCCTGAGGGTAATATGTGATTTTGCATAGTTAGTCCTTTAAGGACTAACGACATTATCTGTTTTGGGCTAACAGTTGTTAACAAGGGAATTGGGCCTTATATTTGTTGTTTGGGCCACGTATGATGAATAAAATGGACATGGGCTTATGTATAACACCTCGTGTTTTAGGTCATTGTACAATGTTATGTAATTCACAATTTATTTTTAGGGTTTTACGCGTTTGCTCTTAAATCGTAATCGTTAAGCTAAATCGCGTAAACTAAAAATGATCATTCAATGTAAACGGGCATTAAACGATTAAATGTTTACATCAAACAAGTGTTAAATGATTATTATGAGGATAATTATCAACTTTGTTCATCTTATTTTTATTGGTTACGTAAAATGCTTATGTTTCATGATAAAATGCGTTTCGGCATTCCCGGAAGCACCAAAACCTAACTACGCTTAAACAAATACCCACGATTATACCCAATACTCAAAATAATCAAAATATCATCTTATATATGTGTGTTAGGATTAATGTTTTCTTAACTTAGTACCGACAGTACAAAGTAGTAAGTACTGCTAGTTAGTTAGTACCGTTAGTAGTAAGTTAGTTAGTACCGTTGGGAAGATATTTAAAAGATATTTATGAGATATTATAATAAAAAGATATGTCAGCCTTTTAGGGTTATCTTTGAGGATATAAAAGGTTACCCTAGGCTAGTTAGACATAACAGTCACACACGATCATACATGAACAATATCATAGTTTAGCAATTCTGTTAATATTCAAGACACATTAACAAGTTGTTATTCAGTTGTTCATTGGTCTTTCTTAGTCTTGTGTTAGATTCCGCATTAAACACATTGTATTCATAGTCATTGTTTCTTCATAGTTCATTGGTATTTTAGACATCTTGGCTATCATCCTTTTAGGCTGACAAGATCCATTTGTTTACATCAGGACCTTCAAGTGGTATCAGAGCTAGTTGAGAACTCTGAATTAAGAAGAGCAGATTAAAAACCAGTTATTCATCTTCTCAAAAACCAACAGTCTAAACATGTTGGATACAAGTGTGATTCACACCCCACCTTCCACAAGAACACAACAAAACACCATCACAACAACGCCTCCAACAGTCTCAAAACATCAAACTGCCTATTCTCAAAAAGGGGAGAATATGATATATGGGCTATGAAGATGAACACTATCTAGCTATACGACTATCTAATTTGGAGGTTATCCAAAATGGAAAATGGTTTCATGTGTCAGTCACAACTGATACATCAGGACAAATTAAAATTCTGCCTCCTAAAACAGGTGAAGAAATAGTGGCCAGAAAAAGAGAAAGAAAAGCTAGGACCACCTTGCTTATGGCCATACCAGAAAGATCATCTAGCTAAATTCCTAAGATGACTGATGCAAAAGAATGTGGAATGCCTCAAATCCAGATTTGGTGGAATGAAGACCAAAAGATGGCAGAAGTACATTCTTAAAGCAACAGTTTGAAGGATTCACTGTATCCAACTCAGATGGGATTCACACAGGTAATGAGAGATTCAAAGTCTTCTCAGTCAGTTGAGATTCATGGAGAGGTGTATCTACTTGAAGATGCATTCAGAAATTTCTAAGATCTCTACCTACTGCTGGTTACTAGTTTCCTTAATTATGAGCGGAACAAACAGGATGGACAATCTCAGTTTTGATGACTTGTACAACAATCTAAGAGTCTTTGAAAATGATGTAAAAGGCTCTACTGCATCATCTTCCAACTTGCAAATGTAGCATTTGTTCTGAAAACTCCAACAGTTACTTAATGGATATTAGTACGCTTGTGGTGTTTCCAATACTTCTGGTCATAATTCAAAGCTTGAACAAACATCATCATATTCCTTGCTTGCAAGTCAATCAAGTTGTCCTCAACTGGATCATGAGGACTTAGACCAAGTTGATGAATATGACTTGACGAAGATAATGGACTTAAATGCCAAGTGGCCAATGATCTCCATGAGAATAAAGAAAGTTCTACAAGGAAGCTGGTAGAAACCTACAGTTTGATGCAAAAGAACTGTTGGTTTTGAGAAAAACAAAGGTGGAATGCTACAACAGCCACAAACGGGGATTTTGCATTGAGAGTGTAGAACAAAGGAAGATAACAGGAGGAGGGATGGATGGAATCCTGGAAATAAAGATGGGAGCAGAACTGGAAAGAAAGAAGAGTCTAAAGCATTGGTGACAGTTGATGGAGAAAGTGTTGACTGGACAACTCATTCAGAAGATGATGAAAATTATGCTTTCATGGCTAGCAACAGCTCAGGATCAGACACACAGGTAACTTCCTGTTCAAATGAGTGTAAAGAGTCTTATGCTAACCTTAAAAGACTATATGATGCTCAGAGAGAGGAACTTAGTAATGCTAGCGTAGAGATAAAGGACTTTATATCAAGGTCTAAGGATCGTAGGATGACAGTTAGCTTGCCCATCCAAACAGGTAAACGTATGGTTATGAAACAAAAAATCAAATTTATGAAAATAGATTTAGATGATAAAACAGATGTTCTAACATACCATAAGAAATTGTTGGCTAAAGCTCAAAAAGAAAAAGATGATTTAGAAGTAATAGTAGACAAATGGAATCATTCTTCAAAAAATCTTGGTAAAATTGTGAATTCTCATATGAGTGCCAGGGATAAATTTGGGCTTGGGTATGGTGATTACAGATATAGTGGGATTTTGAGTTATGAAAATGAAGTAATGCAGAGTGTCTTTTATGAGCAATGAAAGTGATTTTGAAAATATACTTTGCATATATGGCTTGGTATAACATGTGAAATGCAAGCAATACCCCCACCCATGACAGGCAATTATCTGCCCTCTGGGACCTGATATTGAAATAGTTGACTCAAAATATACATATGGTCCAGAAAAAGATCAACCAAGTGAATCTGAATTCCCAACAACTGAACTTGTACCTGTGGTTCTAACAATTAGTACGGGAACCTTCTGAATTAGTGTCTGACCCAGTTGGCATGAATCAAATATAGAAGGTTCAACTAAGTTTGGTCTGATGTTCCTATCATTGAGAGTAGAATCAGATGTGATGATGAGTATGTGTTGTGCAAATCAAAAGGGACTTGAACACTAGTTTTGTAATAAAGCAAGGTAAATACTCACCTGGGAATAATGGTTAAGTATCAGTCTACTACATAACCCAAGTGTTGGGGAAATGGGTTTACTGAAAGAGAATGTTTTGTTTATGGAAGTTTGTAGTCATTTAATAAGGTATTGTGATTTATCATGTAAAATTGGGATAACAAGTTGAAATAAACAAACAAAATATGTCTAAGGGTAATGGTGCAAGGGAGAGGAAACAAACATGGAACAATGTTCAAAGGGTAAATAAACAAAATCAATTTGTACCTTTAGCAGTACAAACAAGAACTGGAAATAATCCAGTTAATACTGCTAAGGCTAGCAGTACTAACAAAGTTAGTACTGCTAGACAAAATGTTAACCAGACAGACTAGTATAACTAGCATTGCTCTAAAGTTAATATTTAAGCCCTTGTGAATTGGTGTTAGACTAGCAAATGTTTTTCACAAACCATTTACCTTCATCAAGGCCTTCAAAAAGAAACATCAGTACTAAATAAACAAATTTTTTCAATCCAAAGAGTTTATACTGTTAAGGTAAAAAGAAGTTAGTATGTTGGGAAAAAATGGGTCACTGCTGTTAGTCCTCAGAAGGTTTATAAATGGAGAATACCAGGATACAACAATTCATTTTCTCTCCAAATACAATGGTGGATCTAGTCTTAGAAATTATTCAACTTTCAAAGATCCACTAGGCAGACTCAAGCCCAAACAGGCTTGGGTCCCTAAGAGAGTCTAATCACTTTCTTTTAAATGTGCAGGATAATCCACATAGATCTCTAAAGAATAAAGGAATTATTGATAGTGGATGTTCCAGGCACATGACAGGGAACAAGGCTTTACCTTGCTGACTTTCAAGACTTTAATGGTGGGCCTGTTGCCTTTGGAGGGTAGTAAGGGGGGGGGGGGGGGGGGGCTTTATTACTGTAAAGGAAAATAAAAACTAGTAAGTTAGATTTTGAGGATGTAAGCTTTGTGAATGAACTTCAGCCTTTCAATCTCTTTTCTGTGTCACAAATATGTGACAAATAGAACAAGGTTCTGTTTACTGCCTCTGAATGGTCTTGTTTGTCTCTGATTTTAAGTTACCTGATGATAAATAAAATATTACTTAAAGTCCCAGGACCAAAACAATAGTACAGTTATCATTCTAGAGAACATTGTTCCTTTTAGGAGGTTTGGCTTGTTTAATTGCAAAGGCTACAACTGATGAATCTAACTATGGGCTAGGAGGCTGGGTATTTGTAAATTTCAAAACCTAACAGAACTTGTGAAGGGAAAAACCTGGTCAGAGGGTTGCTACAAAGTTTTTCAAAAAAAAAAAAACAAAAAAAAAATAAAAAATAACAAAAAAAAAAAAAAAAAAAAAAAAAAAGAATGACCACACAGTGTTGCTTGTCAGAAAGAATGCAACACAAAGCTTCTTTTAAGGCCACGGTAGTTAGCTCTATTAGCCCCACTCTACAACTTCTTAATATGGACTTGTTTGGGACTTACATCTGTCATCACGCATAAAACCTTCAGACTAATTTTTGGTTATTCACTGATGATTTTAGCAGATTTAGTTGACATTTTTCTTAAGAACTAAGGATGAAACAAGTGCAATCCTTAAGGACTTTATAAGACAAATAGAGAACCAATTGAATCAAAAGGTTAAAATTATTAGATGTGATAATGGAACAGAATTTAAAAACAGAGATGTTATTGAATTCTGTGGTTTAAAAGGGATCAAGAGGGAATACAGCAATGCCAGAACTCCACAACAAAATGGAGTTGCTTGATGAGAAATAACCCAGACCTTATTGAGGCAGAAGGACCATGCTTGCAGGGGAAAATTTTTTCATTTTTACCTAACACTTTTTGGGCTGATGCTAGTTAGTACTGCTTGCTATGTTTAAACTGGTTATTAGTGACCAAACCTCATAATAAGAACACCTTATGACCTTTTTAACTGGTAAGACACCAATTATAAGTTATATAAGACCTTTTGGGTGCCATGTGACCATCTTGAACACCATAGACCACTTAGGCAAGTTTGCTGGAAAATCTGATTTGGGATTTTTGGTTGGGTATTCTCTACAAAGCAAGGCTTTTAGAGTATACAACTTAGAAACCAAAAGAGTTGAAGAAAACCTGCACATAAACTTCTTAGAGAACAAACCCAATGTTGCAGGGAAAGGGACCAAATGGCTTTTTGACCCTTGATTATTTGATGATTCTATGGAACTATCAATTTGTTAACTCAGAGGAATCAAGCTAACCTTCATGGCTGGGTCAACAAGAATCTAACCAAAATACAGGCACAAAAGACAAAATTGCTGTTGGGGATTCTGAAAAAGAAGATGAAACTGATCAAGACTGCTTTGAACTGCCAATATGGAATTCCTATTCTTCCAAAAAGAGAGGAAGTCCAAGAGAGGAAGAACAAGTCTTTCTGGATGATCTTGCAAGACTTCAAAGGCAAGAAAAGGAAGCTAATGAGGAAGCTGAAGCTCTCAGGAAGAAACCTGAACAAGACACTGAGAACTTGGTTACTCAGGCAGAAACTGCTAAGTCTAGCAGTACTAACATTTTTAGTACTGTTAGCACAACAGCTAAAGCTAGCGGTACTAACCTTGTTAATACTAGCGGTACTAACCCAGTTAGTACTGCCAGTCCTAAAGAGGGACTATCTCTTTCTGTCACAACCAATTCCCAAGAAGATGACTTTGAAATACCTCCACTGGAGGATATTCATTAAAGATATAATGATGGATCTTTACTCATTCTTCTTATTGATGATTATTCTTATTTTGATATTCCATTATCTTTTGAATATTACTATTATGGAGGGTGCAGAGGCTGACTTCACATATTTGGTAACAGTTGTGAATGTTAGTCCTATTCCACTTCAAGAATTAATCCCTCTCATCCTTCAGCTCTTATTTCTAGGGATCAACATCAGCAGTACAAACAAGAGCAAAGTAAATAAAGTTCTGAAGCTCATGCTTTTTGTTATGTTATGTTCAAAAAGGAAGCAAAGGAGAAACAATCATAAGGACTCTTCATCATTTGTTTGTTGCTTTGTTTTCTATCTCAAAACCCAATGAACCAAGAGATTCATGAAGCTCTTGAAGATGAAAGCTGGGTTGATGCTATGCAAGAAGAATTGTTGCAGTTTGAGATTCAAAAGGTTTGGATCCTAGTAGATTTGCCTTATGGGAAAAAGGCTATCGGTACAAAGTGGGTGTACCAAAATAAGAAGGATGAAAGAGGAGTGGTTGTCAGGAACAAAGCTAGATTAGTTGCTCAGGGACACAGGCAAGAGGAAGGAATAGACTATGATGAAGTTTTTGCTCCTGTGGCTGACTTTGAAGCCATCAAGGATCTTTTTAGATTTGCTCTCATATATGGCTTTATAGTCTATTCAGATGGATGTGAAAAGTGCCTTTCTCTATGGCAAGATGGATGGAAAGAGGTATATGTGTCTCACCACCAGGTTTCCTAGGTCCTAAGCATCCTGATAAGTCTACAAAAGTGGTTAATGCTTGTATGCTCAACATCAAGCTCCCAGAGCTTGGTATGCTACTTTATCCACTTTCTTGTTGAAGAATGGATACAGAAGAGGGACAATTGACAAAACTCTCTTCCTAAGGAAGGACAAACATGATATCATTTTAGTTCAAGTCTATGTGGATGATATCATCTTTGGGTCTACAAAGAAGTCTTGGTGTGATGAGTTTGAGGCATTGATGAAGAGTAGATTTCAGATGAGTTCAATGGGAGAGCTACTTTCTTTCTTGGCACTACAAGTTAATACAGAAAACCAGATGGTATATTTATAAGCCAGGGATAAGTATGTTGCTGATTCTGAAGAAGTTTAACTTTTGCATGGGTTAAGACTGCAGGTACACCAATTGAGACTCAGAAGCCTTTAGTCAAAGATGAGGAAGCCAGTGATGTTGATGTTCATCTCTATAGGTCAATGATTGGCTCCTTAATGTATGTGACTGCTTCTAGGCCTGACATTATGTTTGCAGTCTGTGCTTGTTCTAGGTTTCAAGTCACTCCAAAGACCTCTCATTTAAGTGCTGTCAAAAGAATTTTTAGGTACCTAAAGGGTAAACCCAAACTAGGCCTTTGGTATCCTAGAGAGTCTTCATTTGACTTAGATCCTCTCAGATGTGATTATGCTGGTGCAATTTTTGACAGAATCACAATTAGGGGTTGTCAATTCTTGGGCAGGAGACTCATTACTTGGCAATGCAAAAAGCAAACCATTGTGGCCACTTCTACAACAGAAGCCGAATATGTTGCTGCTGCAAGTTGCTGTGGGCAAGTTCTATGGATTCCAAAATCAAATGTTTAGACCTATGGGTTCAACTTCATGAACACAAAGATCTACATTGATAATGAAAGCACCATTTGCATTGTAAAGAATCCAGTATATCATTCGAAGACAAAGCATATTGCTATTAGGCACCACTTCATTCGAGATGCTTATGAGAAGAAACTCATACAGGTGCTTAAGATCCACACTAATGACAATGTAGCTGATTTACTAACCAAGGCATTTGATGTTAGCCGATTTCAGTTCTTGGTTGTTTCAATTGGGATGATAAATCCATAAGCTACATTGGTTAAAGGGAGGCAATATAAATGGGTCATCTGTGGATGAAAGAGGTAAACCACACCATGGCAAATCAAACTTGTTCCAAGAAATCCCTAAAACCTTATGCTCCACCTTTCTACCCATCAAGAATCAATCATAATCATGCAAGCATAGCTAACCGTACCAACAAGTGGTCCGTACACTTTCCGGTAGCAACTGGACCAAGAAACTGTGTTGTACCTAATCGTAAACCTAAGGACAAACCACGTTTTAAGTGTAAGAATTCTCTTGTGAAGCATTTTGAAGACATGAGATTATGTAGACCATCCAAAGAGTATTTGCAGGTGTGGTTCGACTCACCAAAAGACGGGTCTATGTCATGTTTTGACAACAAAGGGGATGCATACCATTGGAGGGGTGTGTGCCAGGTAAAAATGGTTAGTATGTGTTGATGGTGAGGGGAAGTTGGTTCGGCCACCTGAATAGTGAGTCATGGTTAGATGGGTCAGGTGGTGAAGTCTACATTTGTTTTTATTTTTTGTTGTGTGGATACATTTTAACTAGAAGTGATGCTTGTCAACGCTTTAAGAAGATTTAGAGAGTCACTAAGAAGAGTTACTGATGGTGCTGAAGCATTCCTGATACTTACATTGTTCATTCTTTGTTTGGACAAAGTTAGTACCGACCATGCAAAGTTAGTACCGACCAGACAAAGTGTAAATTGGAACGTTTTCTTTAAAATTAGGTCTCCTAAACCTATAAGAATCCATCTCAATTGCACACTTACTCAAGCAATTTCTCTAACTAACATTCTTCATTACAAGCCCTAATCTCTCTTACCGACGATCTCTCTCTTCTAAGCAACAATGGCTGCTCTTGAGTCCTGTCCTAAGCACAACATGATAGCATACTTGAAGAAGACTGATGGAAATGAGAAGGGATTGAGTGTTGGCTAACCACCACACAACAAATGGTTATCAATTCACCATGCTTAACAGGCATAAGAGTTGGCTAGTCCACAAGCAAACGACTTATGGTAAAGACTTCTCAAATCCGTTTATGGTTGACAATTTACCAAAAATTGTAGGGTTTTCAACTCACCTTGCTTCATGGTTAAGAGTTGGCTAGTCCAGGATCAAACAGTTTCTGGTAAAGACTAATCAAATCTGTTGATAGCTGATAGTTTGCTAAAAACTATATGGTTATCAATGCACCATGTTATGACAATGAAGCATTGACTAGTCCAAAAGCAAACGGCTCTTGGTAAAGACAAGTCAAATCCGTTGATAGTTGGTAGTTTACTCAAAACTACAAGGTAATCAATTCACCTTGTTGTTTACAATGAAGAATTGACTATCCCAGAGCAAACGGCTACTGGTAAAGGAACATCAAATCCGTTAATGGCTGGTAGTTTGCCAAAAACTACAAAGCCAACTTAGTTGGATGTTGCTGTGTTGCTGAAAAGATAAGTTGCTGATGAAGATGGATAGCTGAAGATGTCAAAGTTTATCAAAGATCAAGATCAAGATTTGACAGAATGTTTGGATACATCCTCAAAAAGTTCAAGAAGAGTAAACTGAAGAAACATGAAGTTAAACAAGTTGAACAATCATGTTTAGGGGAGGATTGTTGGGAATTATGCATTCCTGACTTAGTACCGTTAGTTATATTAGTTAGTACCGATAGTGTAATTAGTACTGACAGTACAAAATAGTTAGTACTGATCAGTTAGTTAGTACTGATAGTATAAAATAGTTAGTACCGTTTGAGAGATATGTATGAGATATTATAGGAAAAGATATGCATTATCTTTTACGCGTTTTGTAAGTCTGTTAGGGTTTATCCTTGGTCTATAAAAGGAACCCTACGACATTAGAGAAGATATAGATCTCACATACAATCTCATATCTCATAGTTAGTAATCTGTAATTGTTTTAGCAGATTAATATAAAAGTTTATTTATCAATATTCATTGTTTTTCTTAGCATTTTAAGTTAGATTCCGCATAACTTATAGTGTTTATAGTCATTGTTTCTCCTGTAGTTTGTGTGGATCTATCCATATTAGCTACAACCCTTAACCAGGTAGAAAGATCTATATTTAGAGGGATCTACAAATATGTTGATTCTTAGGATGATTGTACTCTAAAACTTTGATTCTAAGAGTTTAATATTGTTATAAGTTTGATTGGAGAGTTTGGAATTATTGTATCACCGTTTGGGCCATCATAATTCAGAGGTCATTCAGTTTACGTTTGAGGAGCTAGGGGACTTTAAATCGTAAACCCAACAACTCAGTCAGAACGTAATACCAAGATGAAACCCCTTAATATGAAGCTCCCTAGTATTGTGGTACGATATAGATTCAGGACAGAATTTTTAAAAGCACATCGATGATGAATTTTATAATAGTTATAACATAATCGGTTTTAAGCGTTTTGCTCAATAACTGGAAATGATAAGCACGTCAAGCGTTAATTAAAGTTATGTTTTATAAGGTTTTGAACACATTTTTATACTTTTTCAAAATGTTACATTTTAGACCTTCTACAAGCATGAAGAAAGCAAAATAAACCCTTAGAGCTTCCACTTTTACGAGTTAGGTCCCTTCTAATTTAAAAAGATGTACAAAGTAAATTCTTTGTACTTTAGAAAGTGACATAATGACCCCTATAGTAATAAATTGTAAATAAAATGACATTTTCAGTGCGCCATTTAGTTATAAAGTTCAAAAGTATGATATATACCCCTTGCATGGAATACTTTTGCAAAACAAGTCTAAAACGCCATGCAAGCTTATTTTAAGACTTCAAATGATATTTGCAGGTTATAGCTTATTAGTATAAGCTAAAATGAGAAGTTTTAACGTAACAAAAGTTTAAAATAACGATTCGTTAATCCGGAAATCAAAACGGGTCGTTTTAGGGTTAAATAACAAAAACGCGTAGGTTTTTAATTCAAATTCCTTCAAGACTTGATAAAGTGGTTATAATAACATTAGTTTAACTTAATAGAATAGATTATAACAACATTTAACCATTATAACGATTTGATTTAAGAAAAACACAAAATTAGGGTTTCGGGTGCACGGTTTGGATCAAAAAGAGAAAACGCATGGTTTTTGAGTTTTAAAACTTTAACAAGAGTATATTTAGGATCATATGAACATTATAAGAGTGTAGGAGCAAGTTTGAAGATCATAGAACCTGGATTTGAGCTTTGAAGATCAACAATGGAGGAAAACGGGTCGAAATGGGTAGAAACGCTTCGTACGCCTTGTGATATAATGATAGATATATGTTCACAAGAGTTGTATTAAGGATTATTAACAAGAATTGATAGGTGGTTCGGGTTTAAAATGGGTGAAAACGAGTAAACGGGTCGAATGTCCAAATTAGGGCACGTATAGGGTTTTCTTGCTTGTTTTTCGAGTACATTGGATTAATAATGATAGGTTAAGCATGATTAGTAATCACTTAAGGTATGAATAAACAAATCATTAAGCATGATTAGTGATCAAGAAAATATTTTTCTCTTATCCATTACATTTTTAGTAAAGAATTTCACAAAATTAGTTATACAAAATATTTTTTAATTAAAAGAAAAGTTTTATTAAAAACTTAAAATTTAAAATTTAAATTTTCCCCCCAAAATGGAAGTTTCTATACCAGATACAACCTTTCCCACAAAAAGACAAAAAAGGGAGCGTAGTCTACTGGCGGCCCCCTAATAGGCCTGGCGGCCCCCTTATATATCCGGGACCGCCGTGAGTGATCGTTGGATTTTCCTGCCTATAAATACTACTCCATTCCTTGTAGAAAATCAGACCTCTTTGCACGAATTTTTTCACACTTCTTTCTCTCTCTAAAAAAAAAAAAAAAAAAAAACCTTCTTTCCCATTCTCAATCTTGATCATAACATCTCTGATCTTGTTTCAAGTTGATTCTAATCTCTTCTTCCTCAACTCTCCCTTCTCATTCAACTGCAAGAGAAGAACACTTTGCCTAGATTCGCCAAGCAAGCCGTCTGAGTGTTGATTAGTGAGGAATAAGTCATCTCACTTTAACGACAGCGTCAAGTTCAACAATTGGAAAAATCAAATCTCTATTGTAATTATCATGTGTATTTGTGTCATTCGGATATTATGTAAATCCGATAGTGTTGATCTAGTGATCCTGTATTGATTGTGAAGTGGTAGATTGGTTCTAGCTAAGATTAGGACTCGACATTTAGCTTAGTGTTGAAAAATAACGTAAGCGACGTGTAAACGGTTTTCTCCGCCTGAAGGGAGCTTGTTGACATAGTAAAATCTCGAGTAGGATACTCGGGGAGTGGAGTAGGACGAAGAAGAGCTTCGTAGCCGAACCACTATAAATCTTGGTGTCTTGGTTTGATTGTTCCTTCTCTCATCTCCTTATATTGTTGTGATTGTTATTTTCTATTAGTTTAGATATTTACTTGATTGATTCATATTGTTGGTTGGTTAAACATACTACTCGAATCTAAGTATTTTGAAAACAAAGTTTTTAAAACGAAAACAAACCTGTAAACTATTCAACCCCCCCCCCCCCTTTCTAATTTCCACAATTGGTATCAGGAGCCAAGGTCACTCAATATTTTTAAAATATACTTTATTTTAAAGCTTAGATCGATCTATGGATTCTGACAAATATCTAGAAGGGCAATCCATGCAAGAGACACACCACTCTTTAAAGTGATAGATTTTTTATTGAAAAATAGATTCGAGACATAGTTAAAAATCAAAGATCTAGATCTTGGCATGTTATTACCAACGTGATTTTCAATCCATTCACAAAATCAATCCAAAAACCAAAAAAAAAAAATTAGATGACGTAACCCTTTTGAAAAACAAAGCCCCCGAATTTGATCTTAAAAAGAGACTTCGACAAACAATAATGAAGCGAAATTTTTTATTTATAATGCTTTGCCTAGAATAGAATATGAAAGAATTTTCATATGTGATACGGCAAAAGAAATTTGGAAAACATTGTTAATCACCCACCAAGGTAATAGTCAACTTAAAGATAATAAAATCGACCTTTTGGTTCAACAATATGAACAATTCGTCGTTTTCGAAGACAACAACAAGGAAAAAACCCGAATAGAAAAAAAAAACGGAAAAAAACGATGGAAAAAATAAGAAAAGAATCTATAGATAGTACTTTTGCTAGATTTAATAATATTATTACTATTTTAAAAGCTCTTGATGAAGGTTATTCTAGCAAGAACTAAGTTAGAAAATTTTGTTAGGGCTCTACCCCTAATGGGAGAGCGAAAGTTCCAGCCAATTGAAGAGTCCGAAAGACTTAACCATCACTATCTCTGATGAACTTATCAGGAACCTCAAAGTTCACGAAATGATCATCAAGAAAGATTCTGAAATAGTCAAAGCAAAAGTTGAAAGGAAATCTCTTGCTTTAAAGGCTAAGAAAGAATCTAGTGATGAAGAGTGTTTGACTTTCGGAAGTGAAGACGAAGAACATGCCATGGCGGTAAGAGACTTCAAGGATTTCTTTAAGAGAAGAGGTAGATTCGTGAGACAACCTCGGAACGACAAAAAGACATTCCAAAGAAGTCGTGATGACAAGAACGGTAAAAGTGATAGAAAATGCTTTAGATGTGGCGACCCGAATCATCTTATTAGAGAATGTTCAAAACCACCGAAAGACAAGAACCAAAGTGTAACACCCCTATTTTGATAATATAGCAGCGGAAGCTAATCTAGGGTATTACTTCATGAATCACAGACACAATCATAGAAAACGACTCAAAAGAGACGTTTTTAAAAGATACGTTATCATTTATTTAAAATCAGAGTTTTACAAAGGCAGGTCCTAAAATCTAGAAACATAAAGTGAATGATAACAGGTTTTAGCCATCTTCAAGTCCATGCCACTCCATGCCATAAGTTGCTCAATTACCTGAGATAAACATGCTAAAAAGGATCAACACAAAGGTTGAGTGAAATTCATAGGTTTATGGTAAATAGTTTGAATACAAATTATAGTGTAACATTTGCACGAGCACAATTATTATGGAAAACAGTATTATTATGGAAAACAACATTATCATAGAGAACAACATTATTATGAGAAATGGGGGTTTGTGTAGCGGTGCAGTTGAATGCAAGTCATCATAATGGTAATAATTGCAATGAATATAATTATCAAGGAAAACAGGTAACATTAATTATTGCATCTAAGGCTCATAACACCCAAAATATACAGGTTTAAAAACAAACCGTAGTGACATTGGTTGAGGAACAAATGTCCCCGTGGAAAAGGTAACTTGCCAAGGTTACCTATTAGGTCAAATATAGTGCGTTTGGCTACCCTATGAATGGGTATACAAACGGGAGTCGTCACCCCCAATAGATCTATTCACAATATTCGCGCTCACTCGTAAGCAATTAATGGTTCATGATATGGAGAATAATGGCACAGGAACTAATAGGCAATAATATATCTGGATAGCATACAGAAAACACTTGCATTCATGGTTTATACGGGTTTATAAAGTATTCAAAAGATTGAAATGTGAGGTTATGAACTCATTAAGTCTTTGAAAAGTAATCACATTGTTATAAGATAAACGAGTATGTAAAAGAGTTTGTAAATAAGCATGTATCCCCCTCGCGGGTTTATGAAAACATTAAAGAGATTGAAAACCGAGGCTATGAACTCACCTTAACAGGTAAATCTGATTAACGGAAAAAGTATATCAAAGGAAAGGAGTTTGTATGGTAGTACGACGTTATTTACTCAGGCGGAAAGTATATCAACCAGCAGCTCGCACTTAACCTGGGATAATATGTCGAGTCTTAGGAAGATTGTACTCTAGAACTTTGGTTCTAAGAGTTTAATATTGTTATAAGTTTGATTGGAGAGTTTGGAATTATTGTATCACCGATCGCCCATCATAAATATCAGAAGGTCAATTTAGTAACGTTTAGAGAAATAGGCACTTAAAATGTAAAAACCCAACAACTCAGTCATAACGTAATACCAAGATGAAACCCCTTAATATGAAACTCCCTAGTATTGTGGTACGATATAGATTCAGGACATAATTTTTAAAAGCACATCGATGATGAATTTTATAATAGTTATAACATAATCGGTTTTAAGCGTTTTGCTCAATAACGAGAAATGATACAGCTCTCAAGCGTTAATTAAAGTTATGTTTTTATTAAGGTTTTAAACACATTTTATACTTTTTCCAAAGATGTTTACAGTTTTAGACCTTTAAGAATGAATAATGGCAAAATATACCCTTAAAGGTTTCCTACTTTTTACCAGTTTGGTCCTTCTAGGTTAAAAGATGTACAAAAGTAAACCTGTACTTTGTGGAAAGTAACATAATAGAAGACCCCGATATTTATAACTTTAATAAAATGACATATTCATCCTATTTTATTATACGATTCAGAAAGTTATGATATATACCCCTTGCATGGAATACTTTTGCAAAACAAGTCTAAAACGCCATGCAAGCTTATTTTAAGACGTCAAATGAAATTTTCAGGTTAATGCTTATTAGTAATAAGCAAAATGAGAGTTATATTACGCAACAGGAAACGTTTAAAATAACGATTCCGTTAAGCCAGAAATTAAAACGGGTCATTTTAGGGTTAAATAACGAAAACGCGTAGGTTTTTAATTCAAATTCCTTCAAGACTTGATAAAGTGTTTATAATAACATTAGTTTAACTTAATAGAATAGATTATAACAACATTTAACCATTATAATGATTTGATTTAATAAAAACTCAAAATTAGGGTTTTGTGTGCACGGTTTGGATCAAAAAGAGAAAACGCATGGTTTTTGAGTTTTAAAACTTTAACAAGAGTATATTTAGGATCATAGAACATATAATAGTGTAGAGAGGTATGAAGATCATAGAACCTGGGTTTGAGCTTTGAAGATCAACAATGGAGGAAAACGGGTCGAAATGGGTAGAAACGCTTCGTACGCCTAGGTTTTTCTTCTTCGGGGCTTCAAGGCTTCAATATTTCTCTTGATTATTGTTCTTGGGACCTCTTAGGAACTTCTTGAGCAGAGATTTGCTGCTATTGTGGGTTATAGAAAGAAGATGTGGGGGATGAGTTAGAATGAGGGTTATGCGCCCCTATTTATAGTCGAACAAGCCTTGGAGGCCAAGGAGAGGGGATGTGGTGTCATATTTCTGTTCTAGCTGAGTTGTGAAGTCTATAGGGATGATGTGGTGAAGCTATGGTGGTAGATAGGTTGATGTGGAGGGTGTTTGTGGTGGTTTGTAGCCGCGGCATACTTAGGGACCAAGGGAGGTGATGTGGTTGTTTTTCTAGCCAAGGAATGCATCAAGTAGCTTTGTAAGCTGCTTAGAAGAGAAGTAGCATGGTCACCAAGGTGCTTGAGTGCAAGAGTAACTTTCAAAATGGGTCAAAATGCAAAGAATAGGGTCGCGGGTTGGTTAGGGCTCGAATTGAGTTTTTAAGCTTGCATTTCGTGTACTCTTGTGATATAATGATAGATATATGTTCACAAGACTTGTATTAAGGATTATTAACAAGAATTGATAGGTGGTTCGGGTTTAAAATGGGTGAAAACGAGTAAACGGGTCGAATGTCCAAATTAGGGCACGTATAGGGTTTTCTTGCTTGTTTTTCGAGTACATTGGATTAATAATGATAGGTTAAGGATTACAAGACTTATATTAAGGGTTTACAACAAGATTTGATTAGTGGTTTGTGTTTAAAATGGGTAAAAATGAGTAAACGGGTCATGGTTTGAAATTAGGGTTTGTTTAGGGTTTTCTAGGTTTAATTCTTGTATATTGTTGTTGAAATGATGATGTAATGATGGAATGTGATTTATAATGTTGTAATTTATGTTATTACAACTTATTTGAGTAATGGTTGAGGTTAAAAATGGATAAGAACCAAGAAACGGGTCATGGTTTACTATTTAGCTCGGGTTAGGGTTTCTAGTTTTCATTTCATGAAATCTTATGAAATAAGATAGAATATGGATTTTAAGTGAAGTATGTGACATGCTTGTAACTTGTACTTGATACATTGTACAAGATTCTTAGGAAAATGGAGGTAAAACGGCTATTTTGGATGTCATGCTTAATGACTTATACATTATGCTTTTTAGGACTTGTACCTTATTTTTGGAGGGAGTTTATATTTCAAATGAGATGTTATATTATTTGTACATATGCTTTAGTAGCTTGTGCATTCGCTTTAGATATTAACTTTTCTTGAAATTAGGGTTTAGAGGTATACGATAACGGTTTAAAGCCTGTTTTGATATAACGTTGCAAATGGTACATTATATGAGTAATGTACTTTGTAAAAATGATATTAAGATATTAACTTGACATGGTATGATGTTTGCTCGACATATATGTAGATAGGATTGCCATAGGTAGGTTGTGTGAGCTCGCTAACTTTAGTTATGTATGTTACATTGCATATTGAGAAATTGGTTCATATATAATAGATAGATAGTACATTGCATCTAACTTAATAGAGGAATATTTACAGTGATGAAAATTTACAGTTTGTTATAGTCCCCCATCCTTACAGAAATCTCATCCCGAGATTTAATTAGATGTTGAAGTGATGTTTGAAAACAGATGAGGATATTTGGCACG
>BQNB010120714.1:0-20585 GCA_026074375.1 Tanacetum coccineum | reverse complement strand
CAAACCATGCCTAAGTAAGTCCATCCCTATCATTCAACACTTTACCCAAACATAGCAAGACATACCATGTATTGTTAATAACAACTATCCATTACTATCATATGCAGATTCCTACATCGCCTTCACTCTTTTGATAGCATCATGTTTCAATGACTGGTGTATGTTTAGGAATCAGTATCGGTTAGAATAGCAACAAAGTTTGTAGCAGGTTGTAATTCCTGATATATTGGAAGAGAAAATTTCAAGGCGGTTTAACCCATGCTTCGAGCAGAAGATGATGAAAGGTAAGAAACCACAACTCCAGTTTTATCAAGATATTGGCAATTTATGCCTCACTGGTCGAAATTTCAAATAGGTCTGATCAATCATTTGTATTCAAATTGAAATTTGTTTCATTGTTGTAAAATTTTATGCAATTGTATATCAATGTAAGAAATATCTTGAAAAGAGGCGAGGATCATTAAAGATGTATCTTGGTGGAAAGTTGATGCGAGCGTGTTGTACTCCGGAAAATGGTTGTCTCCTGCAAATGGTGTTCCTTTTTCCATTAATGAACTCTTTGTTTCAGTACTGACATAAATGTAGTGTGCATCTATTAAAGTCTTATGTATTGATAACGTAAAACCTCCTATGTATTATGTATTGATAACATAAAACCTCGCGCTCCGCAGCAGAGCGTGGGTTAAAAACCTAGTTATGATTAGATGTTTAGTGTATAATTCACATACCATATTAATACACCTAATTATATTCAAATAAAGTTTAGAGATTTGCGTACCAATTTAGCAAACCTCCATATTGTTAGGGTAAACGGACGGCAAAAGCATTACTTTTTTAAAATCATATATCGTTACGACGCAACGAAAAAAAACATGAAAATGCATAACAAATTGGATCCTAATTTGTATAATTACTATTTATTTTTATTAAAGAAAATATGTTGTTAAAATAATTAGAAAAAAACTCGTGCGTGCATGGGTTAAACTAGTAAATTTATAAATTCACACCAGAAAAATATAAGCCTTTTAATGTTAAGACTAATCGACATTACGGACCAAGAGTAACATTGGGAAGGTTGTTACCACATGCGAGGGGTCTCAGCCTCACCATGTGGGTTTTCCTTCAGGAGAGAAAAAGTAGTGGGGTTTATCCCTTAAGGCGAAGGTTCGAGTCTTGCATACTGCATAATTGGATGTAGGGGTGTCATCGGGTCAGGTTATTGGGTTATCGGGTTTATCAGGTCGGGTTGAGTCGGATTTTGAATTTTTTTAATGGTGACCCGCAACCCGACCCGATTAAGAGTCGGGTTATCAGGTTTCGGGTTGGATTCGGGTCGGGTGAGTCGGGTTATCAGGTTCATACATCTATGACTGCACTAGATTAACTAATATAGACTTTAAAAATGTTAACACTACAAAAATGAAAGTGGATTGTGATTACTGAAAAATGTGCTTAAATTTGATTCCATATATACACACATTTGAATGTTGGACACTACAAAAATAATAGGTGACGTGTTGAATATTGACACAGATGTGGAATTATACAGGCTGATTAAGTTTTAAAATTCGAACGTAAACATCCACATATATAAACATTTGAATATAGGCATCTATATTTGTGTAATCTATAAATAGATATGTAAGTTTTAAAATTTTGAATGTTAACACTACAAACATCCTCTGCTGCAACAATCAAACGCAACAAATATTACAGCAAACACTTATTTTTGAGTCTTATCGGGTTAACCCGATAACATTAATTATCTAATCCAAACCCGACCCGATAATACTATCGAGTTATCGGGTTCGGGTCAAAACAACCCGACAAGATTTTTTAGCCCGATTTAACCCGTCCTGATAATCCTTATCGGGTTAGGGTTAGACACCCCTAATTAGATGTCACTGTGAGCCCGAATCACTAACAACTAGCTTTTCGTTCAAAAAAAATTAGATAGTATTGCCCTCTTTAATATAATACTGAAATCACCGCATTTACTTGCATTAGATTGTATTACAGGGTAGTGATATTAGGGGGTCTATTGCTACATCAGTTTAGGGACAGAAAATTGTTGCCTCTATATGACATTAACAGATTGAATTTCATGGTCGAACAGAGACTAACATAATGTGGTAAAAGGTACAAACAAACATACGTATCGCCTCTTAGGAGTCTATCACCAGAAACATCTACTCCTCTTGATCCACCATTTCGCCTGAAAGGAACGATCGATTTACACCAGCAACCCCTGGTAAAAGACAACTGCACACTCAAAATGACGTCTACCAAATGAGAAGCGGCTGCCTCGACATGCAATCACTACAAAAAATTAGTTGAATTATCCACATTTTTAAGGTTAAATATCCACGCTTAAAAATGTGTAAAATTATAATGGCTACACTTTGCTATATGCGGTAATAATGGGTGTGACAAATTTTCCTACACATATAAGTGTGTAAATATTATCAAAATGCCTATAGTTAAAAGTGCGGAAACATTCTTTGAATGTCCACACTTAAAAGTGTGTCAAAATTACAAAACGTGTAAACATTGTTAAATATTCACACCTAAAAGTGTGAAAAAATGTCAAAATGTCTACACTAATAAGTGTGGCGTTTTGATAAAAAAAAATTCTTCAGTTTTAAGTGTAGTTTTGTTGTAATTATACACACTTATATGTGTGGATTATTTTTTTAAAGATTTGTGACATATATAAATATGACAAAAAAATTTATCAATATAAAAAAAAGTCCACGGTTAACTATACCGTGAAGATAAAACGGTGAAGAATTCAACTTTTTTTTGTAGTGTTTATTCTAACAATACACAATAGCATTAGCAACCGACGGGCCTCTGGTCTAATGGTATGGAGGTTTTACCTTCCTAGGCAAGGTCTCAAGTTCGAGTCTTGTCTAGGGCGATAGGGGTTTCCTCCCGCGTGCGTAAAGAGAAGGGTGTCATTGTCTTATGGGCTGGACCCAACCTGGTTGTGTGGGCTCGCTACGCCTTCTGGGCTAGGGGCCATGTAGCCACAATTGCAGTTAAAAAAAACACAATAGCATTAGCCATTCAGGGCGGGGTAGTCTTACCTGGTATTTATATATTATACATATATATTAAAGAGGGAGATCGTTCCCCCGAGGCAGCTATTAATGCATATATATTACCCGTTCGACCCGGATTTCTTGACACTCGCCCGGTCCGATTCCCCCACTTCTTATTTATATAAGAGATAGGAAAGCAACAACATGATTACAATATATTTATATTTATATTTATTTCTTACGTCACCATAGTTCATAGAACAACTTATAAACCTTATGGGCTTTGACTAAAAATGTTATAACAAGAACATTAATTTTAGGTATGCGTTCTTTCTTTGATATGCATGATCAGGTGGGTCAATGAACGGGTCTTTACAAAACCACAAAACACTTTCTTTCAGGTAATTTGTCATCGTACTCTTTTGAAGACAAAATAAATTGCATTAACTATGCTTGTATATAAGAATGTTAATAAAATGAAAATCGCAACAATTGAAAAGAGAATGGAAGACGTAATACATGTACGACAAAACAAACATTACTTCATACAATTCGGTTAATAAGTCCTAAACCGATATCATTAATACAAATGATAAAACCTGATATCCTTAATCTAACATCGAAAAATCCAAAAATAAACTAGTTAAATCTCGGCCACACTTGAACCAACAAACTTGTAATCTAATGTCGTCAATCTATCAGCACTACAAAACCATGATCTCAAAATCTGATCGGATGAAGAACATATCGTGAGGCCATAAATTACCTCTCAACACGACTTTGTTGGTGTTTTTTTTTGCTTTTAAACCTGTGATATACAATCTCACTGCTATATCGACACATTGTGACATTTGTTTCTAAATCATAAAAGGCCTCTAGGTGCTCTTTTTGAATATCTTCATTCTCATCAAACTAATGTACTATGTCCCACGATTCACCGTCATTAAGAACCCAAAGCTCCTAAAATCCATTTGGTGGCTTACAAGTGAACCCCAACTTCCCCCATACTTTACGAGATTCCTTAAAGTGTAGAATCCATAGTTGCGGGTTTGAATAGGTGGGGAAAAGGTGGTCCATTGTTCTGAACATACATCAAACTTCCGAATTTCATTGTTATCCAGTAACATGCATACGGAACCCCTTGTGGTGATCAATGGTTGATAACATATTCCAACTCTAAAAGGAATCATTAAAAGCTCCAAGAGTTTCCATTCAGCTTCCACAGAATCAAAGACTTCGCAGCGATATGCTGTATATAGTTGTCCACGCCTTCTCAAAACCCTGTAACAAGAAAATCAAGAAGAGATTAGAACGTTTACATGCTAAGTATTTACAATAAAATATATTAAAAAACTCTAGGCAAGACATGCATTATAGAACCAAATACTGTAATAATCTATTCCTCTCTCTCTCCCTTTCTCTCTCTCCCTCTCTTTCTCTCTCTCTCTCTCTCTCTCTCTCTCTCTCTCTCTCTCTCTCTCTCTCTCTCTCTCTCTCTCTCTCTCTCTCTCTCTCTCTCTCTCTCTCTCTCTCTCTCTCACTCTCACTCTCTCTCTCTCTCTCTCTCTCTCTCTCTCTCTCTCTCTCTCTCTCTCTCTCTCTCTCTCTCTCTCTCTCGCTCTCTCTCTCTCTCTCTCTCGCTCTCTCTCTCCCTCTCTCCCTCTCCTCTCTCTTCCCCTCCCCTCACTCCGGCCCGTCGAAACTAAGCGTACATTGAGTCGATCAAAATTTCTGTAATCTCTACAATTCCAGACACCATCTCCTCCCCTCTCCTCCAATGATCTCATCCCATCATTCACCCCCCCCTTCACTCACCTCACTCAGTCCACAACCCACAGACCAGATCCTACGAAAACAGGCGTAACCACTTCCTCGAATTTGCGCAGATCATTCGACTCTGACAGGAAAAATCGTCATCGACCATAAGAAATACTTCTCTCTCTCTCGTCACTTCAATTCTCAGTCATCGTCTAAATCGTCTCGCGTGTCAACCCTCGAAACTATTCCAAAAATCAACACGTCATAATATAAAATCCCTCTCTCCCCTCCCTCTCTCTCCTCTCCCTCTCCATCTCCTTCGAGCAAATCCCGAACCCCTCTTCAGTCCCTCAATCGTAGTGTATATTCTATCCGATGCAATCTCACATTCACTCATTCCTCAAAATCCACTTCTCCGAAGTCTCATTTCAGTCCCACAAGCTTCTACTTCAATCGAAACCGACTAATCAAAGATCTCACCTCTAATAAACACCCAAAAACTTCACAAATTCTCTACTACATCCCATACATCTCTTCTCTCTCTCACCTCTCAGCCTCTCGCCCCTTCAGAACACTTTTACTATCATTCTCATGCTCTAGATCACTCTATCTTCCAAGTAATATACTCCTCCCATCTGCTCACTACTCTCCTCTAAAACCTCCGATACTAATAACTCAATATCCAAATCTCCTTCTCCTTCTTACCTATCACCCCAGCTTATTTCGTACTCATCGAACTGTCGACTCTCCTTCGGATCATCCTCCCTATTTAGTACTCTCATCTCTTATCATCCTCCTCTCCCGTTGATAAAAGAATAGATCCTCATATCCTTCTATTCTACTCCTTCTCTCAACTCTAAAATCTCCTACAGATTTATACCTCATACCTAGGGACAAATACGTCTGACTCTTCTGGGAATCTCGAAAGAGCTCCGTACCACGATCATTCCTCATCTCTCTCATATCGGGTCAAATTTTCCCCAAACTCTCTCTCGATGTATACTTCCTCCCAGTTCAGAATCCTACTCTAAATCTCATTCGTCTATCGCGATGCATCGTCACACTCGGTAATTCCATGTTCTTTAACAGTCTTATACAAACTCACTAAATAGAGATCCCCCTACCAATCCACCTCATCTGCTTCTCTCACTCATATCCTCCAATTGGCTCATCGCATTCAACACTCCTCTCGACCACTCTCTCCAAACCCGTCGATAACACCCGCCCAACATAGCGCGAAAACCTAACGAATATAATACAGCAAAACGTGACGGTGACAGTCGACAGGACACACGCGGATAGTAATACAGAGACGCAATAATCATTCAAATCACGATCACACACGAACGAAAACGTATCCGGAAAAACCTCTTCATCTCACTCTCAAATCTCGATCTCATCAGAATCAGTCTCACTCTATAGCTAACGCTCATCACTCCTCTCTACGCAGAAGCTAATCTCGTCCCTCAACTACTGTTACCTCCGGGAAATTCCATCCCATCCGGTCCCCTCTCGGTTCGTCCTCCCTCTCTCACCAGACTCTCAAATTCTCTAGCGCACATCCCTATCTCCCGCTAAAGCTCACTCTCTGATCACAAACTCGAATCACAAATCGCGAGTGAACTCTCTCAAACTCTCGCAGGGATCCTCTCTCGTTGACGTCAGGAACCATAAAATGTCTATAATAAGGAAAGCGACTCGGAAAATCAAAAATAATACACATTCAAGATCAATCCCCGAAGGGAAATCCTCCACACCGAAGGGACTAATCACAACCCAAAATGTCAAACATAGAATTCGTCAAGATCAACCATCAACCAATAACAAAGAAAACATCCATGAACAAATCTCTCGAAATTAACTCCTCTCGGCCTCGCTCGAAGGGTTTAACATCTCCTCTCTTCTCAAACCACTGACCAGCCCAACACCCACAGCTGTCACCAACAATTCCGCCTACTACCCGCCTCGAATCACCCCTGCAACGAAAGTTCTCTCACCAAACAATCTAACAGTAGATGTTCACCCTCGTCTCCATTCTCCGGATCGAAGAGCGTACACGAAAACAGCCGCACTCTCGCACGCTCAATCTCAGTCGTACCACATCCCTTTCTCACTCCCATTAAAATCTCACCTCACATCTCCATCTCTAAACCTCCCAATCTCTATCGGTATTAAAAGTCCTCTCTCCTCCCACCTCATCTCTAGTCTCAACCCTCAATTCGTCTCACCATCTCACTCCTCTAACATCGCTCCTCTCTCATCTCTCAAAGAAGAACAGAATCAGCATCATCACAAGCGACCAATACTCACAAAGAAATCTAATCGCAGCTCTCACCATATCCCCTACCAAATCTTCCCAGAATCACCCCCCCCCTCTCGAAACGAAGTCTATGCCTCGACAACTCAATCACTCTCTCTCTCTCTTCCGCCTCATCTCTCTCCTCGATCTCTCTTCTCTTCATAAAAATGCCAAAATGCAGTCTCAATCTCACTCACATAGCCCTCAGAATCTCACTCAATTTAAACTCAAAGCGCCTCTACATCACGCACACTCCATCTCTCTCTCTCCTTTCTCGGTAGACAATCTCAAACACACCCTCCTTTCATCCTCTCGTCAAAAGTCAAAGCCAGACTCTACTCTCCATCCCTCGACATCCGTATACTCCCCTTCCCTTCCATCGTTCTCTCATCTCTTCCCCCCCCTCTTCTCTGCATCTAAACTCACACTCGTCCACCTCTCACGATCCACTCGCTCTCTCCCATCTATCTCTCAATAACTCACTCCTCAAACTCAAACATTCGATCACTCATCTCTCTTCCTTTCATAGTCGCTATCATCTCTCACCTAGCTCAACACACACATCAATGACACCAATCTCGCCCACCCATACTCCAGCAACTCAACCAACTCTCACAAGGGTCTTCTCTCACTTGTCATCGGTCTCTGTCTTCTCTATTCCGTATCGACAATCTCGCTCTCTCCCTTCTCAATCGCAATCCTCTAACGTTCTCTCACTCCTCAGTAACCTCCTCTCACCTCCCTCTTCTCATGCTATTTCGTCACTCGCCCCTCCATCCAGATCTCAAGCTCCTACTCTCACTCCCACACAAACAAACTCATCAAGCGAAACTCCGCAACTCCATGCTCGCCCTCTTTCTCTCTTCCCAATAACCATCTCTCCCTCCCCTCACCCTACCTCATTCGTCGAGTCTCATCTTACACGCCTTCGTATTTCTCGCCGATCCCATTTCCAACACCCCTTCCTCGCCATCCCAACTCCACCCCCCCGCATACGTCTTCGCTTTCTTCTCCTTACTCACTCCAGCTCACTTCACATCTCTCGCACAACTATTTGCGTCATACCACTCTCCTCTCAATTCATCTACTCCCCAGACGTCACCCCCTCCTCTCCCTCGCCCCTATCTCCCCAGCTCTCTTTCTCTTCCCTCTTCTTCTCCCGTACTCGTCTTTTCTCCTCACTCTACTCCCTCTTCCGCTACCACTTTCCTCATCAATGCGCCCTCTCCACCGCTCTGCTCACGTCCACCACTTCTTCTCATCCTCCCCTCATCCCCTCTCCCCGATCACCTCCCTCTTTACATCTCCAACGACATTCCCCTCATCTCTTCCTCCATCCCTACCTCTACTAATACATTCAATCTCAATTCCCCCTTTTTCGCATTCTCTCCTTCTCCTTCCAAGAATGGTACGCACTAGCGAACGTTCCTCATTACTCAATCTCACTCCCTCTATATCAATTCCCACTCTCCTAGATCCTCCTCAATCTCACCCCCCAATCTTGTCGTCCTCACGTCCTCCCAATCCCTCACTCTTCTCTCTAACTACTACATCCCTCTAAAGATCCCCGTCGATCGGCTCATCCCTCATATCGACTCCGACTCTCTACTATACATCCACGCGCAATCTCTCCCCTCTCCTTCCCTCTTCTTCCGTACTACTCGCACGTATCCGCTCCATCTAAACACAAGCACGACCCTCCCTCATTCTCACGTCGTCTCCAATTCCCTCACTAACTCTCTCCAGGCCCTTCCTTCCCCACCACTCACCCTCACTCCCCATCTCTCTCTCTCTCGCTATCTCTCTCTCTCTATGTCTCTCTCTCTCTCACTCTCTCTCTCTCTCTCTCTCTCTCTCTCTCTCTCTCTCTCTCTCTCCCTCTCTCTCCCTTCCTCTCTCCCATATCTCTCCTCTCTATCTCTCGCTCGCCTCCTCGTCTCTCTCTCCTCAACTCCTATCCTCACCTGATCTCTCACTCTCTTTATATATATATAATATATATTTAATATATCTATGTATGTGTGTTGTTGTTGGGTTTTGCTCATGACAACCCCTAAAGGTTTGTGGTTAAAAGTCTTTATTTTATTACAATTGTTTGTAAAAATAAAATTCAACCAATCACAATTAAGTATTAATTGTGTATTCACTAATTCCGGAATTGTCTCCACCTTTTTCGGGATTATCATCCAATCAAATTCATTCATAAGTTGTATTATAATAAAAACTATTTGCTTAACGACAACCCTTAGGGCTGTTGTTAGCATTTATATATATATATATATATATATATATATATATATATATATAATATATATATATAAATAATATAAATATATAGATATAGATATATATATATATATAGGAGAGAGAAGAGAGAAGAGAGAAAGAGGTTAATATGGGATAGTTTCTTAAAGTAAGAAAGTGTAGAAAGTAATCTTAACCCTTGGATGTATCATTGATAATCCTAATTATATTAAACTGGTAATGTCATATATGTAAATAGTTTAAACACTAATGGCATTGTGATACAGTCCTATTAGACGTTGACCACCAACACACAATTTTCACGATTTTCTTCCATTTTTTAAGTCACTTTTCTAGATATTTGTGATACACAGGTTGCAAAGTTGGTAACTTCAAGAACTTCCAGAACCTCCAGCACCTACATTTTTCTTATAATTGTTGCTTGACAGAGTTGGTGACTTCTGGTAACCCATGGTGTTGCTTTTTTTTATGACTGCCTATTCATTACTTCTTTTAATTGAGATTTAATTCAGATTGAAGAATGTTTTGCAGAAGATGAGTTTAGGAATGTTTTGCAGAAGATGAGTCTAGGCCGATCTCAGCGTTGAGCTCCTCCAAAATAAGGTCACTAGTCTCAATTGATCTAGACATCGAATCAGAATTACCTAAGGGTTCATAATTCAATGGCGCTAGCTTAGGAGGGTCCAGGCTACTAATATCCTCAAACTCCTCATCAAAAAGCGGATTATCATAACATAAGGTAAAATCATCATTAAAGTCGAGAGATGGTTTGAGAAAGTCACATTATAAGATCTAAGTTTTGAATCATCACCTAAAGGCTCATCAGACATTCTTTTAGTCAAACTCGGGTTTTAGACTATATGACTAAAAAGTCGCTTAACCAAATGTCTAGGCAAGCCAGCTACATCCTCGTTCTCCATTAAAAAGTCGACTACTTGTTCTCCTAAAGGTGAATTGATATCAAAATCTTCTTCCCTAACATCAGTGGTGGGCAAAGGTGTATTAACAGGCATATCACACTTTAAATTGCTATAAACCGATGTTACCTTCGACTCCCTTGGGATTGGGACAAGATCATCAACACTAAACTTTATGAATTCGTTATTTTTCCTTTCGGGAATAGTGCTAATAACCTCATCCCCCATTAAGAGGGTGTCTGTAGGTTCCATGGTAGCTAAGAAGGGTAGAGATGGTGTGTATGTATGAGGTGTGACATGAGCGGTATAATGATCACTTAAAATTTGCTCCTTGTCAAGAGTCACCTTAATATCGTCATCGCTATCCTTATAAACAACATAATTAACTAGAGGCTCAAGGATAAAAGTACCAAGATTCATCATCAGACTATCAATTTCAAATTGCATTTCATCTAAACATTGCATGTGACGGTTAGCAGTTTCTGCAATTGAAGGCGGCATATAGGATATAAGCTCTTGGAGACTCATCTCATGAAGAGGCGGATGAACGATAGGGTACTGTGGAGGTGGGTCAAAATAAGAAAAGTCATAATTGTTACCAGGATTAGGCTCATAGACAAGCTGGTTCTAGGTTTGACAATCAGAGCTATAATGGGGACCTCTATAAACCTCACAACAGTCAAACTGTTGTTGCTGATCCGAAGAATAGAATGGATGTTGGTTATCACTAAAATTTTAATTGTAACAAGGACCATGATCATAGACGGGTGTGTTCCCTGCTTAACAATCAAAACTATAATGTGGACCTCCATAGATCTCACAACAGTCGAACTGTTGTGGCTGACTCAGTGAATAAAATAGAGGTTGGTTATAACCAAAGTCTTGATTGTAATAAGGACCCTGATCAAAGATGGGTGTGTTCCTTGTTTGACAATCAAAGCCCATGTGAGGGCTTCCTCCACAATACGCGCACCCGCGTATGTCCCTCGTAATTGTGTTTAGGGAGTTGTGGAAGAATTTGGGTTTTTATTTTTTTTTTTTTTTTTCATTATAAGAATAAGGATTTAGGTCATAGACAAACTCATTTCTGGATCCTACACTTTACAGCCTGGACAATTTCCACCATTAAACGGACCTCCACATCACGAGCAACCAAAATGGTTATACGAAGACATGTCAAAGAATTAAACGGATAAGAGGATAAAGAAGATAAGAATTAAATGAATTAAGAGGTAAAGGAGAATATTTTTTAGATTTTTATAAAGATAATAATAATAAAAATAAAAATATTTTTGGCATTTTTAATATTTATATAAAAGAAAATTAAAAAAAATTGCGAGCTTATTTTCTAGTTTTAAAAAATGTTGTTTTCATAAAAGTTATTAGTTTTTAGCTTATTTGCAACTTTGTTTTTGAAAGTTTTGAAAAATAAAAAAAAATAGCAAAAAGCAAAAGGCAGGATTCGAACCTGTGTCCTCTTGCTTCACACACACACGCCTCACAAACACACACACTATCCATCGTGCCCTTGGGTCTTTTTCAAAGATTCTTTGCTTTATTAATTTCTTAAACACTCTTTGTTTTCCTTTTTAGTTATATAAGCCGTAGCTTAGTATCAGCTTATTAGGGCTTATCGTTTCAGCTTATTTTCATTTACCATTTTTATAAAATCCAGCACTACCTTTTACACTTTTAGTAATTTTTCCAAATTTTTAGAAATAGATTTAGTATTTTTAATCATTTTTCTTAATTAAAAACTTTAAAAAGTCTTTAAAAATAGAAAAATAATCAAAAAAATATAATTCTTTTTTCTAAAATTTCCTTTTATCATATTCTAGGCTTAGGTTTGAAATTTACTTTCGTAGGGTTAATATTTTGTAATTTCATTTTTTAAAGAACGGGATTTGATCCCCATTCTCGTTTTCTTCGTTTTTAAGCTTTAATCACTCTCGTTTTAGAATTTCCTTAGCGTAATCTTTTCAAATAGTCAAATAGGATTAGAAAAAGTTTAAAAAATCATTTAGGGTTTAATTTTAGTATGCTTGCTTATTTGTCGCATTTGATTGAATTCCCGTTAACGTTTTTAGTTAAAATTTGTTTTCTCTTAATTGTTTTTAAGTGTTTGCATTAATTTTCCCGTAGCTTTAGAAATCCAATCATAATCTTGTTCCATTCAAGCATCGATTATCAAAACGACTCTCGATTTTTAATTGCATTCCTCGTTGGGGATAACGACCCGGGAATCATACTCCCGGTTTACTACATTGAGAGATTTTTGATTCTTATCCCTTATATTATATATTTATAAGTATTATATATTTATTTATATATATATTTAAAAAGGGTATAGCATCAAAATCAATCAGTTTTTGGCGCCGCTGCCGGGGAGGATTGTATACGATTGTTGAGCCGTTTGACAATTTGTATTTGAAGATCCTTCCGAGTGAAGTTATTTTGTTTATTTTCTTATAAAAAATATATACAAAAATATTTTTCTGTTATTAGTATATATATAATATAAAAAAATCAAAAAATCAAAAAAATTATTCATAAAAAGAAATAAAATTCACCATCAATATAATACTTTCAATTGAAGTATTATCATTAATAAGTTCCCGAACCAAAGATCAAAAACTTACCTTTTATGTCTCTCGCGAGGTACGGTTCACCTTTGAAAGTTAAACAAACTCTAAGAGGGGTATAAGGCGGGTTGTTCCTAGGAACTACGACCCTAAAGGAGAAAGGTTTTTAATAGCTTCGCGCTTTTCTACTCCTCCGCTCCTTTGTGCGTTTTTCTCTTTGAAGAGTTACCGAGAAGCGAGTTGATTATTAGGTTTAAGTGTCTTATCTCATTGTCTGTTATTAATATATATTGTGAATACGTTGTTGAAAAAACCGAAAAAAATATTTTAAAAAAAGAAAAAAAAATAGTATAAATTTTCTTTTTACATTTTAGTGCATGCGCACTCGTTCTCAATCTCGTAATTCTAACCATCAACAACAACAAGTCCCACCGACTTTTGTTGAACCATTCAATCTTGTGGAACCTATTGAAAATCAAGCTCCTCCCGTAGTTACGATGGCCGATAATCGTACTATGGCTCAATTGCTCGAAGCACCCACCGAGGGTTACGAGGATGCCATCGTTGTTCCCGAGATCACCGCGGACAACTTTGAGCTTAAGCACGGTTTGCTTACCCTCGTTCAAAACAAACAATTTTTTGGACATGACAAAGAAGACCCTCATGCTCACATTCGATATTTCAACAAGATCACTTCTACGATGAAGTTCCCGAACGTCCTGAGTACGTCGGTTAAGCTTATGCTTTTCCCATTTTCCCTTGAGGGTGCCGCCCGGATTTGGCTTGAAAAAGAACCCCCTCGATCGATTCTTACATGGGATGATCTTGTTTCGAAATTCATCAACAAATTCTTCCCTCCTCCTTCACAAATAACAACAATATCTTCGAAATGAAATACAAGTATTTCAACATTCGATTTGATGATACTTTTTATGAGGCATGGTATCCGATTCAATTATCTTCTTCCGGCAATGCCCCACATCATGGATTTTTGGAGTTACATCAACTCGATACTTTCTATAATGCTTTGAACTCTAATGATCAAGATTCGTTGAATTCCGCCGCGGGTGGTAACTTTTTGGATAAAATGCCCCGTGATTGCCTAAGAATCATCGAGAGCAAATCCAAAGTTCGTAATTCACGTAACAAACCGGTTGTTGCCAAAGTGAGTTCGAGCTCTTCTACCCCCGGTATTTCTCCCGATGTTGCCGAACTTAAAGACATGGTGAAAGCTTTGCTTCTCGATAAGAAAAACCAATCCCAAGCTCCCGCTCCCGTAAAAGCGGTCGAGGAAAGTTGTGTTACTTGCGGTGGTGCTCATTCTTACCGAAATTGTCCCACCACCGATGGCAACGTTTATCGTGACAATATTCAAGAGTACGTTTCCCAAGCCGCCGCAGCTAATTTCAATCAAGGAAATACCAGTTACCGAGCCCCGATTGCTAATCAAATTTGACCTCCCGGTTTTCCTCCCGTTCAACAAAACCAAGGAAATAACCAAAACTGTTACAACCAAAACCGGGGAAATAATTAAAACCAAGGCCAAATTTATCGACCCCAATTAATCAACCCCCGGTTCACCAATCTCCACCTTACCAAGCTCTGGCTCCGCAAACACAAGGTGTGTCGAAGGATGATTTTCAAAACTACGTCAAAGCTAATGATGCAGTGATGAGAAATATGCAAAATCAACTCAAAAATTGAAAAATCAAATGACCAATTTAACGGACATGCTTTCCAAATTTGTGAATTCCAATACCGCTTCTACTCCAGGTTCAGGGACACTCCATAGTAATACCATTACTAACCCGAAGGTAGACATGAAGGGTATTACCACCCAAAGAGGTGTTGCTTATCAAGGACCCACGATTCCTACTACTTCTTCTCCTCCTAAAGTAGTGGAACGTAAAACCGAGGTGACAAAGGACACGGTGCCTCCTACTAATAACGGAAGTACCAAAGACGTCCAACCTCCGGTTGTCCAAGTTCAACCTCAAGTACCAAATTCTGAGCCTGTTGTTGCTCCCGTTAGTGCTCCGATACCTAACCAGAAATCATCAATTCCATATTCTTGGAGACGTAATGATGAAAGGCGCCGTGAAAAAGCTAACGACCAAATTGAGAAATTCTATAAAATCTTTAAAGATTTAAGTTTTGAAATTAGCCTCACAGATGCTTTAATTCTCATGCCTAAATTTTTCTCGACTCTTAAAGCTTTAATTGGAAACAAAGTAAAATTAAGTGAAATGGCTAGAACGCCTTTAAATGAGCATTGTTCGGTAGTTCTCCTCAAAAAGTTACCTGAAAAACTTGGAGACCCTGGAAAATTTCTCATACCGTGTGATTTTCTTAGAATGGATGAGTGCTTAGCCTTAGCCGGCCTTGGCCGATCTTGGCGCTAGCATTAATCTCATGCCATTATCCGTGTGGAAAAAGCTTTCTCTTCCGGAGCTCACTCCTACTTGTATGACTCTTGAACTTGCGGACCGTTCGATTACCTAACCAATCGGTATCGCCGAAGATGCCGACGTAAAAGTAGGAAAGTTCTAATTCCCGACCGACTTTGTAGTCGTAGACTTTGATGCTGATCCCCGAGTTCCCTTAATTCTCGGGAGATCCTTCTTAAAGACCGGACGTGCTTTGAGTGATGTTTACGAAGGTGAATTAACTCTTCGTGTTGGAAAAGAAGCTGTAACATTCAATCTTGATCAAACCTCGAGATACTCCTCTAATTATGATGATATGACGGCGAACCGAATCAACGTCATTGAAATGGCTTGTGAGGAGTCTTCTCAAGAAGTTATCGGTTTCTCCAATGTGATCGCGAGTGGCAATCCCACTCCTTATTATGACCCGATCGTTTCTACCTCTTCTCCGACTCTCACTCCCTTCAGGGATAGTGATTTTCTTCTCGAGGAAGTCGACGCTTTCATTGCACTCGAAGATGATCCAACTTCACCGGAAGTTGACGACTCTTATTACGACCCGGAAGGGGACATTCTTTTTCTTGAATCATTTTTCAATGATGATCCATCATTACCCCCTCCCACTCAAGGAAATTATTTGCCCGAAATTTGAAAAGAACTTAAAGTTTATGAAGCTAAAACTGATAAATCTTCAATTGATTAACCTTCCGAGGTCAAACTCAAGGACTTACCTCCTCATCTTGAATACGCATTTTTGGAGGGTGATGACAAGTTACCCGTCATAATTGCTAAAGACTTGAGTGTCGAGGAAAAATCCGCTCTCATAAAGGTTTTGAAGTCACACAAGCGATCCATCGCTTGGAAACTCTCCGACATCACGGGCATTAACCCAGAATTTTGTACTCACAAGATTCTTATGGAAGAGGACTACAAACTGGCGGTTCAACACTAAAGAAGGGTGAATGCGAAAATCCATGATGTCATCAAAAAGGAGGTTGAAAAACTTCTTGACGCCGGATTAATTTACCCGATCTCGGATAGTCCTTGGGTAAGCCCCGTACATTGCGTACCTAAAAAAGGTGGCTTTACCGTTGTTGAAAATGATGAAAACGAGTTAATTTCTACTCGATTGGTTAGGGGTTGGCGTGTGGTATGTGCTTAATTACACATACCTTTTACCTTTAAAAACAAGCTAAAATAACCAAAAACGGACTTAAAATGCCAAATATATGCTTGTTTTGCTAATTGTGTTGTGCAGGAACGGATAACTAAGAAAAGGACGAAAAACAAAGCCAAAACAACAAAACCGGACTCGGAATGGAAAAGACTGTGAAAGACAAAGCCAAATCGAAGCCGAAAAGTCAATCAAGTCAAAAAGTCAACAGAAAAGTCAATTGGTCAAGGTCAAAGTCAACTCAAGTCAACCCCGAGGCCAAAAGTCAAAGAAATATAAGTTTAGGGACTGAAATTGTCAATCCCTAAACTTATATATAAAGAAGAAAAGAGAAAAAAGAAGACAAGGGTGCAATCTGTCATTTTTGCAAAGATACACTCCAAGGACTTGTTCTGCCAAGTCCCAAGAGTTGTATCCACCAAGGACGTGGGGTGCAAAGAGTTATATAACTCTTGGGGACTTGTTTTGCCAAGTCCCCAAAAGTTATATAACCACAAGGACGACGGGTGTAATGAAACATATAACCATTAGGGACCAATTTTGCCATTTCCTAAAACCTCCACTCTGTTATAATCCCAAACAAACTTTCCCGCCCTTCTTTTTCCCCCCAAAAACAATCACGGGTTAACATAACCCGTTTTACCCTGTAAACCTTCACCCCCACCATGGGTAATCACCTCCCCCCTCCTCCACTACCTTTCCCAGCTGTGAGATTGCCAAGTTGGCAATCCCACACCTCCCAAGACCTATTTCGACGACCAAGATGGATTTTTGATGAAATTGGAGGGCTAAGATGTGTTTGCTTTCCCCCTCTCACACAACTAACACAAGAACTCACTATAAAAGAGATGAAGACAGAAGATTAGAGAGTAGTTAGTTTTAATTTTCAGTTTTGTATTTTTCTCTCAATTTAAGCATTTTTCTTTCAAGTTTTTTTTATAGCTTTAAGCTCTTGTACTGTTGTTCTTTAAGCTTGTACTCAATCATTTTAGTAATATCATTTCAGTTTTCAAGTTTCCGTGCTCTTCGTTTTCAATTTTAAGCAATTTTTCTCAAATAAGCTCTTAATAAGCTCATTTGAGCTTATTCCTTTTCATAAGCTCAAATTTAGTTTAAATCCTGTTATTAGGCATTCTTATACTCATTGTTATCAATTTGAATCAAAAGTATGATCACTTAAGGAGATTTGAGTTCATTTTGGAAGTACAAGGGCAAATAAGCTAAAATCTAGCTTATTGAGGTTTAGAGGCTAGGGAGCCAATAGGATTGAGTTTTCTTAAGCCACTCACTCTTCAAGAGTGGCTTTTGTTCTGAGACCACAAATAACTTCAGGTTTACCTTTTTAAATTTCATTTTAGCATTTTTATAGTTTAAGTTAAATTGCTTATTTTTGTGAATTCTTATGTTAATCCTGTTTCATTTAGTTTAAATAGCCTATAGGTGTTTTAGCTTTAAGTTGTTTTAGTTGTAAGCACTTTTAGCTTTCATTCCTTAAGTACTGTCAAAGTAGGTAGAATAAGCTAGTAGAGTAACTAGCTTATTTTCACTAATAAGCTATAGGATTTATAGTTTAAACAGCTTTATTAGGTCATTTTAAGTGAAAGTAGATAAAAAGCTTTAAAAGTTTTAGCTTCAAAATGGATTTTAAGTCTACTTAGAGTTGACAGCTTTCCATTAAGTGGTGTTTGGGATAACCCTAAAAACGGGTCAAAATGGTATGTGCATGGGTTGTGGCACTTTAGTGAGTCATAAGCTTAAGTTTTAAGCTCATTTAAACTGTTTTCAATAGTTTTAAAGGTTTAAAATTGTTTTCCAAGGTTTTCTAAAACCATTTTAGAAACTGTGAGATTTTTAAGATACCACAAGTGCTTATTTGGTTAAGCACTTGTAGGTTTGAGTTTAAGTGCAAAAAAGGGTCTGTGTTTGTGTGTTAAACAGCCTATTAAAACCTTGGTGTCTTTTGACTTTGTAAGTCAACAAGCACCAAGTGTTTGTTAGTGACAGTTTTTAAAAATTCAAAAGCCTTTTTCACCTTCAAAATTCAGCAAGTGTTTATGGTTTTTAGAAGCTAAAATTTGGTGCATAAGTCCATAAGCTAGGGGACTCCATCTGTTTTAGCTTAACTTTTTGTTTAGAGCTTATTTGACAGCTTTTTATAAGCTGTCAAATAAGCCCTTGAGGCTAACCTTAAGGCTCCCCTGGTGCAAAGGGGAGACTTTAAGTCCCTCCTTCTTAGCTTTTTGTCTTATAAAGCCCAAGCTTCTTGGCTTATTTAGAGAGCTTATAACCCCTTGTATAAGCTCTCTAAATTTCAGCTTTTAAGAAGCTTGTTTGTTGGCTTATTTTTAAGGCCAAACTTGGCATTTGACTGTTTTTGAATGACTTAGGCTTAGGGATTGCTTATTTTTCACTTTAGGCTTATTTAGCTTATGAAATTAGCTCATTTTAGCTCTCAATAGCTTTTTAGGTTAAAATTAGATAGTTAGTTTGCTTATTCCTCTTTTGCTAGCTTATTTGTCCCAAATGACTTAAGCTTTTAAGCCCTTTTGCTTTTTAAGCATTCTGTCATCATAAGCTTCTTCACAGCTTATTTTACTTTAAGGTCTTAGCTTTTTAAGCTTATCTAGGTTAGTTTAGCTCACCTTTTGCTTATTTAAGTCCAAGTCCTAGCTTAAAACGACCACAAAGCCAAGAAGTCTTAACTTTTCTAGCTTTAAGCCATTTTAAGCCATTCTGCCACATTTAAGCTTATTTTTAAGCTTATTGACAGCTTTTCAGCAAAAGTTGTAGAAGACAAAGTTGTTAAGCCCCACGAGCTTAACAACTTTGCTTCTTTGAGTTTTCGAAAAAAAAAGGGGAAAGACAAGAAGTACTTGTCCCTGGTGAGCTAGACTCGAACCCGGGACCAAGCGATACGATCCCCTTTTACACACACACTCTACCACTGCGCCCTTGGGTCTTTTTCGTTAAAGACTCAAGGGCTTTGAAACTTATAGTGGTTTTGGCTCTTATAGCTATTAAGCTGTTATAGCTTAATAATTTCGGGCTTATTTCTTTTCGCTTATTCTGTTCTTATTTTGTCCTAGACTGTCTTAGGTGTCGAGTATTTTTATGATAAAATTTTTCGACAGAATTTATCTTAGTCCCTTTAACTCTTTTCTATAATTTAAATTTAGTTTTAAACTTTAAAAAATTAATATAAAATACAAAAATATATCAAAAAAATATTTTCTTTTTTTAGAAAATTTTCCTTTTGTCATCTAGTTTGTAGGAAAAAATATAAAATTTTTCGTAGGGTCATTTTTACAACTTTTTCTTTTAAAAGAACGGTCCGGGTGGCGGTTTTGTCTTGACCTTCTGTTTTTGGGTGCAAACGAAACTCCGTGTTCCGGTCTAGGTCTTTTTCATATTCTTCGTTATTTGTCCCATAAGAGTAGTTTTAGAGGTGAAAAATTCTTTCGTAGGGTTATTTTTTAAAGATTTTTAGGTTTTTTCCCCCATTTGTTTTGCGGGATTCGGGCCCTCGTTTTCTAGTTCAATTTCGTAATTCTAGTTTTTCTTTAAACTTTTGTTCATTATCATCTATTTGACTTTTCCACCTCCTCAAATCAATTCCTTTTTTCAAACTCAAATCTTCGATTGTATCGATTTTTCAGTCCAGCCTCGTTGGGGATAAACGACCCGGGAACACTCTATACTACTTCTCGGTATCATTGATCTTGTTGATTTTTATACTTATATATATTTTATTATATATTATATATTTACAGTGTGAAAACTACCAGTCAATTTTTGGCGCCGTTGCCGGGGAGGCTGTGAAGCCGATTATCGTTACGTTTGGCATTTGTGTTTGAAACTGTGAATATTTTCTTTTAATTTAAAAATATAAAAAGTACAAAAATATTTTTCATTTCTTTTAGTATAATTATCAGATAAAAACCAAAGAAAAACCAAAAAAATATAAAAACATTGTCCATAAAAAAGAAAAAAAAATTCACAAATTGGTTAAATACCAAAATATAATATTCTCAACTGAGGTATTATCATAATAAATTCCGGTGAACTTGTTGGTTCCCAACTCGAACAAAAGATTTAAAAACTTGCCTTTTGTGTCACTTGC